>JAANSN010001838.1:0-29052 GCA_036850665.1 Dicranocentrus wangi | reverse complement strand
CACAAGAAGATAATATGTAGAAGGTGCGCTAAGTTAATATTTATGTCCACTCCAATGCATTTTGGACTAAAAGAGAGAATCGTCAAATAGAAAAATGAAAAAGTAAATCCACATTTCCACATACATTCCCCTCATTTCCGTTTACTGACTTTAATTCACTAAATCTATGTGTATATTTTATATGTATTGTTCACTCGTCTCTTTAGACGATTCGTATATCAGTTTGCATTCGTATATTATTACGGGCAGGTTTTCTACCATTATGCAATATATAAAATTCAAAATAATCTGTTCACTGTAGCAATACTCAAGCAGGCTAACAATACACCACACCGGAGGAGTACCCGGAGTACCTCATACAATGCCACTCTTTCTCTCTTTCCGGTAGCCGTGCTTCACTTGGACGAGGCGCATGAAAGCAAAACAAACGAACTTAGCAATTCTTCTGATGGTACTCCACCTTCGCCGGTAACGGGTGAAAGTGAAAACCTCGGCTCAAGACAGTTATTGCAAAACATTTTGAGAGACTTATGAAACCTGTTATCTTTTTTCACCCCGCGGCTTCACATTTTCTAGGTGGACAGGAGTACATGCATGCAGCATCTGTATCACTTTAGATTACTTTTGTTACGCTACACGCAGCGACTCCCACTGTGCGCTTTCTCGCTTTTCCTCCCTTTCAACTCTATTATGGTGCACGGGCGACAGACCATTATTTCGCTTTCTCTCGCGGCGACAGCAAAATTGAATGTATACGTTACACGGGAAGCCTTGAACAAAAATGAGACCTGTCCATTTGTTTTCTCTGGACGTTTCGCCCTTTATGTTTTCTCAAGTAATTCAAAGCCAGTGTGCCTTTCCAGCCAAAGTGTTTCCCCCGCATCTCCAAAAGCTTTCCCAGGGGACTAAGTTCGCATTTCCGGCTTCCTCGGTCGGAAAAGTGTATTTGGCAAATTCTTGCCGCTTCACGTTCCTTACCTTTAAGACAGTCGTTTTTGTGGGGCGAAGTCACTCGTTCCTTCCGTTCAAAGTGAGGATGAGACGGAGACAGCAGCCGTGATTTACCGGTTTTGCTTGCTTTGTCCGTGTTTACCCGCTAAATGGGTAGCGGCGGTTTGAAGACCAGGGAAAGTATTAAACACTTTGCAAATAAACAGCTAGAACCGGGATTCTAGCCATTTATTTGTGCTCCACATCATATGATACCATCAACATGAATCATTCAAATGTTCTCCAGTCACCAAGAATATAAACCAGCGAATTTCCCCTGTTCTCTTCGTATCCTTGTTATTATTCTCACAGGATGCCCACAGGATGAGGGGAATTTATGAGGTTAGCCTTTGCACACCCGGCGAACATCTCCACAAAAGCTCTCAGTCAGCCAGCTCAGCTCCGGCTCCCTTTCTATGAAATGGATGCACTTTGAAGCTCCGATGCGACGTGGATGGATATATATTATGGAGGAATTGCGTTAAGGTAATATTGTGAAAGAAAGAAACTTGCTCACCCGCCTGGTTAGCCAAAGCAATATAGCCAAATGGATGCGGTGTACCTAATCTCTAAAGTAAACAAGCTTCTTCGCTTACAATCGTAAGAGAGAGAGAGAGAGCCTGTTTTAATGCTGGAAGCTATATAGCTTATAACCTCATTTTTGTCGCTGCTAGCCTTCTTGGTTCTACGCCATGGATTCTGCTAATAATGCTAATTGTGTATTAAACGTAGCGTAATTAAATCAACAGGACATCACGTGTATTCGTCTTTTGACAGACATATATTCTACATGGTAGATCAGCATTTCTTTATTATTTGTGCGTGCTCATTCAGTAGTGGTAGTAGCAGCCTATCCTTTCTCCTTCCTTACACCATACGCTTTCTATTAATACTTAATTTGACGGAATGCATGTCTGAATTGGAGAACGAAGGTAACTACCTAAGCTCATTTCACTTGTCCGCTTAACGTTTCTGGAGTACTCGGAATTCTTCAACTGTGAAACCAAAATCAAAATGATGTTATACGACTGGCAGATGAGAGGGTAGCTGGAAGCTTGACCTAAGCTGTAATGACAGTGACACGTAGTGACAAAATGGGAGATAAAGCATTTGTTATTATTAGATTAATGCATGCATAGAGCTTTTATATAGTTGAGTCGGTTGCAACTTGAGCAAGTTTTCTATTTATGAAATCCGAGAAATGAGAATAGCATCATTCATCTGGGCAAGCCTAGCAATACAGGAGCTCCCGTATTGTGTGGAGATATGTATAGTTGCGTAATGGGGACTAAAAGGGAGTTGTTCAGACTGAGGAGTTGAGTGTTCCGATTTTATTTCCCTGAAGATTATCATTCAATTTATCCAGCCCTTCAACTCTGAAATAATTGGATTGCTGTGAGCCATGCTTGTCCAATTATTTTACTAGCAACCACGTCCAGACTCACTCTGTTGACTTCGCAGGAGGATCGCTTGTTTCATACCTTTGCGTAGGCATATTTTGAAATAAAAAGAGTTCCCAAAAGCTATTATGTCATCTTATACATAATACCTTCTTGTTTGACCAGAGTTCATCGACTGTCTACCTTTACTTCACCTACCTATTTTTATTTTCCAGATAATAACTTACAGTTCGTAACAGTATTCATTAAAACCAAAAACGCAAGAACTTTATAAACTTTCATGGTAGAGCTGGGGTTATTATAGGCGCAGTTTGTTAGCTAAACTTTGCTTCCTTGCAACAAACCGGGTTTCCCGTACTGATTTTTCTTATCGGGTTTTGGTGGATAAAATCCTGGCCGGTCACCTTCGGTCACCTTATTATGTTGTGGTCCTCCTCCGCCCTGCCTTCGCTCATCATCGAGTCCCTGATCAATGCTCCAGATCATTGTGCCCAACATGCAATTTTCTTTTGCCCAGTTTCTCTTAAAGGTTAAGGTCTCATGATCGTCATAGCCGACCCATTGGTCCCGGTCGAAAACTAGGATTTTCACCTAAATCAGATCAGCCATTACATTTACATACATTATTTGTTTGAAAATTATAAATACTTTAGGAAAGTCTTTCCGAAAGACTATATAATAATATAATACAATACCTGCCCAGTGGTATTTGTAATAGTCTTTGGATTCAACTCTTTCCTTGTCCTAATTTTTTCTATTTCAAACCAGGCCAAAGTTCCCGGAGCATCAGTGCACTCGCCGGCGTTAGCGGGACCTGTGAATAGTGTGAATGGAACGTTCAACGTTTAATATTAGCTTGGCATAATTTCAAGAATTATATCTGGGGATGGATGCAACTACTTATCGCATGGTAGAAATAATTAAACTTTTGCGTGGTGCAGAACGATGTTCATAGGAAAGTAGAGTCTCATCTCGCCCAAATAACTCAATAAAACTACCTGTGAACTCGCAGAGAACATCAGTACAGCTAGGGTCCTTAAGTTTGAAAGCTCTTCCATAGTAGCCCAAACCTATACAATTTATATGTAGATTTTAAAATTTACTCAATGACTAGCTGTTTGATTACTCGAGAAAAGCCACTTAAATTCATACCTAAAACGAGTTTCTCATAAGGTACTCCATCCTTGACAAAGAGACCGATGGCGGGTTCAATTTCAGTAATGTCAGTGTGAGGTCTTACAAATGGCCCGAGAGATTCAATGTCTGCATCCCAAACTCCGTGAATGTCATATGTCATTACATTAATCCAATCGAGGTGCTGGGCCATGTCAGAAATGTAAAAGTGTCTGAGGTACCAATAGGAGGCTGTTAAACATCAATGTAATTTTTAGTTAATTATTAATTAAAAATTTGCCACAATTCACAAGTGGCAAAAGGCGAGCATGTCAGAAGTACTTATTTATAAAATCTGACCGGGGGCCGCGATGGTTATCAAGTATTGGCGGCGGAAGACACGACGCATCTCCTTAACGAGCGTCAGGTAATTCTCTTTGTCTTCCGGCTCACCAAAGCGATCTTTTGCAACAGGGTACTGTGATACACCAGCGCAGTGAATAATTTTAATTAGGCAATTTGATTTAATTAATTTAATAATGTTAATCCCATATTTGATGTTACCTCCCAATCAATGTCAATCCCATCAAAATCATATTCGTCCAAAAACGCTTTGACAGAGTCGATGAACTTCTTTCTGGAATCTCTGGTCAAGGAAATTTCATGGAATTCACGTTCTGTCGGACCTGGGTCGTTGAACGCCCACCCGCCCACCGACGCAAGTACCTTCAATTTAGGATTGATGTCTTTCAAAGCCGCAAACTTCCGCAGGTTAGCATCTTCGTCAGCCGATATAGGTGCAATGACTCCGTTTCGGACGTCAACAAAAGCATAATTCAAATGGGTGTATGGGGTGGGGTCAATTTCCTCCACAGGGTATTGTTTACATCTTCGGCTAGCAGCCCATGATGCGTAATAGCCAATGTTGAGTTGTGGTTTGTTCCTTGAGTTGGTGCACGATGGCTTTGGAGGGTCTTCGCAATTTCCTTGACACTCCGAATTGCAAAACTCCTCTGTTGTTCCGCAAAATCCCCACTTGGAGCAACATACCCGGAGAGGACAGTCGAAATCCAGGGCCCACTTGCCACACTCAGGTTTGGCCTCGCAGTTGTTTTGACATCCATTACCGCAGAATTCCGGGCCGTACCCTTTAAAAACAAGGTTCGATTTGACTATAGTTAGACCAACCATTCAGTGACCATTCAGTGTTCAAAACTTACCGCAGTTGCCCCATTTGGAGCAGCACGCGTCTGTCTCGCATTTCTTGGACCTAGAGCATTGTTGTGAGGAGCACTCCAAAAACAGCCATCCGATGGCTACTAGTCGTAACGCAAACCTCATCCTGGTAGACAAAATCACATGCAGTACAAGTCAATTTCACAAGAAAAAGCCTACGTTTACCCAATGTCGTTTCTATTCCACCATAGAATATTCTTGTTAGTTTACCCGAATTAGTCCTCGTTAGAGTTTGGAAGCACTTGTCAGGCAAGAGTTTTGGCTACCACTCTAGTCCAATTTAGCCAAGTAGGTTCCTCCGCAACTCCATTTTTATGGCAGGTCGGAGATCCCATTAGGGAAAGTCTGGAGTCGAATGGTATGGTATAAACGTAATTGTTTTGTGTGTCGCCACCTCTACCTGCCCATCAATCAAGCTGTAATTGCTTAGGTGGCACGAGCATTGTATATTTTTTGTATTTTGTGTTAAATGGCTATACATGCATTATAAGTAGAACTTATTATTTGCAAAATGAATACAATTTTTACAGGTGCACGGGGTGCACCTGCATACGCCAATTTTTTCTTGTTATGTCTTTGCACTGGATTATTGCCCGATTACTACGTTTGAAACTACTGCATAGATAACTACTGTATCTACTTGAGTCGTTTCGATTTTGAATGGTCATAATATAATGGAAATTCATTGAGACCAGTCATGCATAAGTACCACGGAGCAAATGGTCTCGAACTTCTACTACGCCTAATGGCACAACTCCATTCTCCATTGCATAATTCGTTATCCATTATGATCTAATTAGTGGCGCATTAGGAGTCCAGCTGTGAAAGAAAATGACAGCAGAGCTCTTACTATGATTTAGGTATAACATTAATAAATTTAAAAAATGAAGTTTGCTACTGATGACATTATCATTCCGTTTTATTGTATGTTGTGTAAAGGGGACCGATTGGGGATCAAAGCGGGGCTTAGTATTTAAAAGATACATAATTTTAAACATCAGTACAAAAAATGATACAATTTTGAGTATTTTATTATTTATGTATAGAGTGACGTTGCTAGAAAATACGTCTAGTTCTGAGGAGGTCGGAAACCGCCTTGTGGCCTCTGTTGTCCATAAGCCTGCTGCTGTCTGGCATTTGCATAAATAATGTCAAGCGACTTTTGGATTTCCTAATAAAAATCATCATCATTATACACATGTTCATAGTTTTTTTCTGAAAAGTCCATCCGTATTTTAAGGTTATGCTTACTGGAGGAATTGGAGGCGGAGTGGGGAGATGGTCTCCTTGGGCCTGGAAACCGTTCTCATCCTGTGAAAGTATATCAACCAAGTTAGCTTTCCTTTGGTACTGTCTTGCGGATATTTTATATTATCAAGCTTTAAAATTTGTTTGATTGCTTTTGTCATACCGCGGTGTACACTATCTTGTACAGTTGACCTTGGGGCCTGTGTAAGATGCATTTTAGCAGTTGTTCAAACTATGTATGTAGTTTCTATTTTTGCAAAAAGATTTCTAACGTGGCTTGCTTACCCATAATACTGATAACTCCCTCTCGCAGTTTGGATCTCATTGTTAGTGCCGGGGTTCTTGAGGAATCCTTGCTCTTCAGCGGCAATTCCATTCGAGGTCTCGTATGCGTATTTATAGTTGCCATCCCCATTATTGATATTATCGTAGCGGATGATAGTGGCCTGTCTGTCTGCAGGATTGTAGTAGGCACTTCTGCCATCTTGACCTCCACGTTGGGGTTGAGACACCACTACCCCGATCAACGTACTCGAGGCAATCAATCCTATCTAAATTTCCGTTTTCACACAAATCATTCTTATAAAGCAACCTTCCCGAATTTTACACTCACAAAAGTTTACACGAAAACAAACTGACCACGAGTAAGCTCCTCATTGTTTTGAATTGTGATGAAATGCCGAATGCTGAGTGAGGTGACCACTGTTTGTTGTGTCCAGGTATACAATGCTCTTGTGACTGTGGATTCTGGTCAGAGCTGTTTTCTGTTTTATACTCTGTCACTCTAAAAAACGTTCACGAAAGATGATGATACCTTGACTTGAATGAAGATTCTCCTGCTCATCTTCAAAGCTACAGCTCCAATTCCTTATATATACTCCCATGCCGAAGAAACGTCGCGATAATCACAAGATGAAAGATGATTACTGCACTTTCAGACCATCATCATCATCGTCATCATCATCATCATCATCACCGTGATCATCATATCATATCAAAAGGAGAATGGCACATGTGGACGGAGGGAGAGTAAGTTGGTGGTATTGCACATGATGATGATGACCATTACTAACAGCCTTCTTGTTACCCATATTTTGACTCGAGGCGAGGAAGCAAATCAGTCAGACAAAGAGTGTTTTCTGGGTACCTTAAAAACCATCCCCTATACTAGTACAAGTGGACTCGCACATTATTTCATCGTTCCTAGAGATTCAGATAAGATCCCTTTAAAACATTTTTTTAGATGTCCTCCTCGTTCAATAATCACGCCACAATGTCCCTCCCCACCGCAAGCAAACCAAATTCGCAGGAGGATGGATAGGGATGCATCTGCCACGAGCAGAGGATGATAAATCCAGAGAGAATCGCAACTGCCGTCATTATCATCTTCTACATGCCTTTCGTGGACAAACAACAATGTGAAGTTTTGGTCATGACACGTTGACGTCCTCACTACTGCTGTTGTGTTGTGACGTTGCTTGTGGTTGAACGCTTTGATAAAGATGAAGATTATTATTAGAGCTATAATAGCCCTTCTGTCTACCCCCTGTATCATATTATGCCCATTATAGATACCTACCGTACTGAATTATTCTGAGTTCCACGGCTGCGAAAGTACGAACGAATATTATTTATAGCCGGTCAAGCACAAAACAATACAAAACTGCAATTTAGTTTAGCGAGTGTGACAGATGGGCAGGCATGTGGAGAGTGTAACACCGTGTAAAAAATGCAATTATTGAGCTTTTTGAGTTTAGGGAGAGGACGGGGTGAAGTAATATGATATTATGTGACGGGATGATTGGGCTCTATTGCGACTTTTCTTGTAATATTCGCATTTTTCAGACAATCGCCAAGTGTCAGCAGCCGGCAGCCAGCATTAAGGAACTCTCTACCATAAAGTCACAAAATTGAAGCAAACAGATCATCTCCTCACTCACACACAAATACCTACCTACTTGTTGAAAAATAGCATTTTTTCTTGTTTTCCTGCACACTACACACCACAATGAGCTAATCTACGAAGCCAAAAACAAAGGAGTGAAGAAGCATCAGCATCAGCATCCCACATCTTCTTCATCTAAAATGTTCACAAAAAAATCAAGAGGGATGAACTCTTTATATCCAGCAAATTCATAAAGCCACAGGAAAGGGGCAGCATCGCCATTAGCCAATTTCAAAGTGATTGCGAGGAGCACGAGTCTCCCAGCCCAACAGTCGAAATCCTTAGCAGAAAGGAGACGACGCGCAAGAAAGCAATGTACTATTATGTTTATTATGTGGAGTTTAGTGGAGGGGGATGTGGAGAGGAGAATTGATGAAAACTTGTGATTATTACGGAACACGAGGCTTATGGTCTCTCTCTACTGCTGTTATCTGATGAGGAAAAAATCATTCCACGACCTTAATAGCATCCTTAATTATCTCGGACTTTTCGCTACCATGTTCAACATTTCATCGCTACGTACTTTCGTACATCAACAGTCATCATTGCCAAATTTTTGTGGTCAGACATGAAAAATCGTATTACGTACATATCACGTATCTAAGTTTATATATCAAATCCATGCAATCCATTCCATCAAACAATGTATACGTAAGGCACAACTGAAACCTGAAACCAAAGCACGAGCATAATCTACCATCTCACTATTTATCTCACTGCGTAAAAAACTGCATTTCTCCCTATTTCCCAACCCATCTTAAGGAACATAATAGATATACCTATGTAATTTAGCCGTTTTTTAAACAGGAGGACGCAGCATGCGTTGTGATACATGATAAATGACGTGTGTTTACTAATACTAATAATAATATATACTTGCCTATGCCTGCCTATATGACAAATTCTGAAAAACAACCGGAAAACATGCTGCACTTTTGTAGCTCTTCACTGTACGTATTTTGTAAAACCGTGAAGAATGTTTTGAAACCACATCACATATTTACAACTTTTGGAACTAATTTTTTATGTATGCATAACAAGCGCTGTTACACGCATCTCTAGTTTGTATTTTTGTATACTATTGTTTGGAATATTACATCCATAAAATATACCAGGTATCGCTAATTTACGTAATATCAATAACTAACTACGACTGAGCTGGCAATATAATATGCAAAAAACAAGATTTGCTTTGTTTCCCTTTCAATTTTACCTGTCCGACCGTTTGTTTAAAATGGAAATATATTTTAGTGCTAAAATGGACTGTAATCAGGCGGATAGAAGGAGTGCAGTGCATACTTTTGGGTACAGGAGTTAGCAGTGAATTTCGAGATGAAGACTATGAAATTCCCAATTCGTTTGGGGTATGATAATGAGGTAATAATAGAGTTCACCTGTGCAGCTGCTGCTGTGCTCAGTGTGCATGCATAAATATATGGTTGGTTGGATGATGAGATGACATAATGAGTGCACTCAATACAATAAACTCTCTATTATTTTCCAAGTATTACAAAGCATTCCCGTCACATCATCATCATAAACGGACGAAGATGGCGATCATGATCGTAATGAAACTTATTTCATTTCAGGCTAATTAGGCAAATCTGCAAAGGGCAAGTAAATAATTCATTTCCAAGATGGAAATTGTCAGTTTCGCGCAAACAAATTGTAAATAAGTACTGCACGTGTACAATGTGAGGTGGCTACAACAAGTGACCGTGAACAATATTAAAAGCATTTGGATTTTTCCATTTCTGATTAGATTGCACCGGATGATGTCAAATTAAAACGGCATAATAATATTAATTAATCGGATGCAGTCAACTAAGAAAATTTTGATTTATGACGAGGAATGAGGGAACACTAGCACTATAACCTGCATGATTTTGCATACATTCACGGATTGCAAAAAGATATGCATTACGTTTTGGTCTCTGGGTTATCATTATTCTATCACGGTCATATGCAAGCTCATTGATTTGATTTCGATTTGATTTGACTTGATAATCATAGACTGATCGGAGTCAATTTGGCGAATCAGCTAGAATGTCAGCTGAAGGCACATCAGTTTGCTTTCATTATATTCAATTTAAATGATAAATGCTTAAATATACCAGTTGACCACCAGTCATTAAATGCATTTCAACGTTTGATTTCAAAGAAGGGTTATACATACAAGAAAGCAGTTGTTGACCTTGGACTGGGTCGTTATTGACTAAACATGGATTGGCATCTGCTATAACTTTGAAATCAAAAGAGCATAAGCATGAGTTGTTTGATTTGGAACCAATCGGGACGACATGAGGTTTAGTTAAACATTTTAAGTCCTATGCTGAATGCATGTCATATTTTCGTAATGTAATGGGCTTTGCGAAAGATTTTTTGGCTCATTCCAACGTGACATAATACGACTTTTCTGTCCGACACGCATAATATATTCTGTTTAAAATATTTAAATACGCCGGGATTACTTTAAGGGTGCATTAAAGGTCAGAAAAGGAGTTTGCCAAAATTGTGAAGTCATATAATGATTATACGGTAAGCTAATGTTACCTTCTGGTAGCAAAAAGTAATCACTAAATAGTAAATAGTATAATCACACGCTGCGCATGTGTCTTTCTACTCTCTAAATGATGATCGGTTACCACGAAAAGGCAAGGGTAGTGGGGTGATATCGACTGCAGGCGACGACTTTTCATAATTTACAATTATGAAATAATTATCCAGCGTAATTTTGGGAAAGAGACGAGGCACCATTTATGCACTCATAATGACAGGCTACCAACATTCGGAATAGCTTGATTCTGTAGAGATGCAATGAAAGAAAAGTGCTCTCCTCAACGAATGATTATGAACAATTCTAATTCTCTGATGAACTGCATTAGTCAATTCAGTATATTATGGTCAGTATCTTCAGTGCCTTTTCGGTCTATTCGGTCATTTGTGCGTTTGGAATGGAACCTGAGTTCGCATCTAAAGTCACAACGAGTGGACATAATTCAATCCAATAATTGGTGCTGCTGACATATTTAAATATCTAAAACAAGTAAGTACGATCGTACGAGGTACTTTTTTCTGCGACCTCCTTAACATAAAAACGAGTAAGCTTTTGGTTTTCTTGTTCTTCAATGCAAAATAGGATATTCGTCGTTTTTCCCGAATAATCTGCAATCACGATCAGTATAATCTCGAATTGAAAATAGTGGATCGTGATTCATTTGACATTCAGCTTTCATCAGCCAGCACAGCACCCTGGGAGCAGACTGAAACAGAATGTAGGCTTGTGATTATAAACTCATCGAGACAGTTTCATAATGGTCACCTTGCTGCACTTGTATAAAGAATAAAGAATAATCTAACCAAATTGAATTAATATTAGGCAGCTTAAAACTAATCCCACGTACCTCAACCAACCCACCACCTTCAACATCAAAATCAAAATTTAGCTTCCTTATAAAGACATGGCTGTTTTTGTGACTGTAATTAGATTGCATGTATGAATATTGTATGTATTCCGCACACCACGACGGCGACGACGGCGGTTTATGGCATAAAATGCGTATCACATATGTGCAGTGCATTTTCATTACAAATAACGAGATTATTACATATGCAAATGTTCAGTGATAATCACCTTCGGAAAAGGTGACTTTGACATAACATAATTGCACAAGCTTTACTTCATTTGTAATCTTCCGTAGCAGGTAAGGTGTCTTAAAAGTGAAAAATATTTTAGTGTAAATCTAGAAACTCGGAGATGCTCTAAAATAAATCAAATTACTCCGCCTCTGGTTTTATCTTGAACATGTTCTCAGTCGCAGTTGATGCTATCGTGCAAAATATGATGACGCGCTGTGGAGCCTCCACGACTGAAACAATTAAACACAATGTTTTGAAACATCAAGATGAACCATTTTCATTATGAAATAGGCAAAAAAAAGCTTTTAGGCTGCACAGAGAGAGAGAGAGAGAGAGATTCGATTCCGTCTAGTTATGCTACGAAAGCCCTGTATGAATGAATGTATTCCACTACCCTAAAACACCAACGGGTTGGAATAGCGTAAATTGGGAATTTCCTAATTAAGTAGCAGAAAGTACGAACAAAAAGTAGCAAGATTTTCTTTCAACACTTTATCCCAGCAGCAAAGCAAAATTTAATTCCAGGAATTTGTCTTGTCACTTCCCTGTTTGTGCCGATGCGATACCACAACAGTTGTACTACCCACCCACCCACAAACGAGAAATTAAGGTAACTTACCTTAAAAAACGAAACATGTATGGAAACGTAGTGACGTTTAAATAAACCGGCTACCAGTATCTAATAATCAGTTTGTTGTAGAAAGTGACGTGACGCCGCCGTCCAATGCCACTCCCATAGCCAATGTAGTATAGGTAAGTTTGAAGATCAGATCACAAAGTCTAATATAGTTGGGGGGCACAATATCACACACAACACAACATCCTTTTGTAATTGTATCATCATTGATCTGATCATGTACTAAAAACTAGTAGATGCATATTATTGAAACGATGTTGAGTGAGAAAGATTCAACTATGGTAAACAAGTAAACAGCACAATAAAATATTTTTAACTAATAAAAATACAATCCGATATCGAGATCGTTAAATGGCGCAAAGAAATTCCACCCCCGCGTATTTGTGTGTTTTTCTTGCTTTTATTTTAAAAAATCTCAGTCGCAATTACAGTTGCATGACCACATTAAGTAACTTTGCAATTTTAACAATAATTCAATAACAACGAAGATAGCTTGGATTGTGGAACATTAAACTAGAAACGGCGTGGTTGGGCGAATCGTGGTGGGGCCAAAGGTTTGCGGAACTGTTGGTTCACGTGAGACGCAGCAGCTTGACTTCCAGCATTACGGAGGATGATATCAAGTGCCTTCTGGATAGCCTATTAAGCAAAAAATATGATACATGATTATTAAGTTTCGACATAGGTATTTGAAGTTCAAATTGTTAACCAGTGTGCATGATAACGCACTTCTGGGACTGGTGGTGGGGTTGGGAGATGGTCAGCTTGAGGCTGGAATCCATTTTCCTAAATAGGAAGAGGAAAAAGTTGAGATCAATCGGAAAAAATTAGAAAGTTGCATGTTGCATCAGCTCAGTTAGAAATTAAGAAATTAGTTAGAAGCATACATCAGCGGTGTATTGCAGGTTGATTTGTTGACCCTCGGGAGAGATGTAAGAGTAGGCTCCTTGAATGACTTGAATCGCGTGTTCTGGGTCTGGTCCATCCTTCACATAACCGCTTTGCTCCAACTTGGTTCCGTCGGAGAGTTCTGAAACCCATCTGAAACTGCCATCTCCTTTGTTCTCGTTTTCACTCCTGGTGATCACAATTTCGTCTCCGCTCCTGGTGGCCTTGTACTGCTGGGCAGTGGCGACTCCGAGCAAAGCGAGAACGACCAACTTTATAAAGGAATATAATATAAAGGAAGATGATAATAGAGACATTACAGGAACGATTCACACTGCACAAAGATTGACAAGGGAAGTTTGCAGCTTGTAATAGATAGGTATAACTATTTTGGGTTTAATTATGTCAACAGAAACTTCCAACTTCTGGAAACTTACGTATTTCATGGTGATGATCGTGTAACTGATTAGATAATTAGCTGTGAAAAGAAGGTGGTTGTGTCACGTTAAAGAGCAAGGGACGAATTGATGGTGACTTCCAAGCGACGCTTCCCTTTTGTAGTTGAGTGTCGACGTCGACGCGTCGACCGACGCACCTGCATTGCACTCGTTGGATGCCCTGAACTACTTATTGTTAGTGCATCTTTCTGTCTTTTCAGTGCATTATTATAAGCACATGACGCCTAAGCATCAAACAACTTTACAATTCCTTTTGTATTTTATTGCTGCCATTATCGCATGCTTTCAGTTTTACTACTTACATTTTAATATTATCTACTGGCTTCATGAACCTTTCCAAACTAAGCGGTCCGCATTTTTTCTTCTTTCGTTTGTGTGACAATGTTTTCCCTTTCCTTTCTCGCATTTCATTTGCTCGCATACTAAAGTTAAGGTCACAGCGTTTATCTTTATAAATATTTTTGGCAGTGCTCGCTTGGAGGATGCAGGTGAGCAGACAGAGTGTCAAAAATTACCTGGTTGTATGGGTTGAATGAATGGTCAAATGTCATCATGTCATGTTGCTCCATGTAACCATTCTAATAAATAGATAAAGCATTTTATGGTAATTATGCTGTCGCAAATCTGAAAATAAATCACATAAAATAAATGTATTTGTATTTAGTAGTAGTATACTGTATAGTGGCGCTAACTCGTCCAACCGACTAATTGCTACCTATAGGATTCGAGTATTTTGTAATTACTGTTGCTGGCAATTTTGAAACTGAATGAACGAGTGCCATGGAACAGTGTGACTTTACGGGCGACTCCGATTTCGATTTTTTTATCCCCAACTCCAGATTTTCTGAACATTCCCTGCAGAGCAATGATAGCTACACGCACTTCTTTTATAATCGATCCAACCAGGAAGAGCAGAATACACCTCGGCCCACCGATGAGCAGAAATGCTTTCCCCGAGAAAGATGCGCAGGGATGGAGACCTCCCTCAGTGAACAGTTTCCTCCACAATATCCCCAAGTAAGGAAGCCCAACCCGTTTGATTTCCTAAATGAAGGAGAGAAATCTGCGAAAAGAGGTGAGGACTAAAATAGGAATTTGAAGCGAATTTCCTTATGCCTGACGAATTTTGTAAATGCCAAAGTTAAATATTATACAGCAATACGGAGAAACACAACTGCAGTCATCAAGCCAAATGAGTGCTGCAACCATGATGAACCCATTGGACCACGTAAATTTCTCGTTCAGTTTGACAAGTCGAACGCGACAGCTGCAGCGGATATTTCGGACCACTGTTATGCTGCGGAAAGGGATCGCTGCGAAGAGTTTTGGACCTTTGTGAATTGTACGCCTGAGCTGGAGAAAATCATAAAGGATGGGCACTTTTTTCATAAAACACCTCCCAAAAGCGTTCCTCCTCCTCCACCGGTTCATCACAAATGTAAATTAGATCTATAATTCGTTATTTTGTGATATCATATTTACATGATTCATGTGATTTAGGCGGCCACGCAGAAACTACACCGAAGTTAGCTGCAGCCGACGTATTCAAGCCTCAAAAGTCAGTGAAGAAGAAGCCCAAGTACGCGCCTGAGATGGAAGCCCTCCGCCAACGAAATATTATCCTCCACGAAGAGAGCAGACTTCGACGAGCTAAATTAAGACGCCGTATTGACTCTGTAAGTGTACAAGACACTTCCTCAGTTCATTGACAACCGATTTCTAACTGAATTCCTGAATGCCAAATTGCGTTGTTTGTCTTTACTATCACCAGTTGCAAGAGAAGAGCGGTCAGAAGTCAACTCCGCCACCAAAGCCGCTGGTTACAACAGGCACCCCTTCTCCACGAACAGCGCCGACCTGTGATTTAGCCGCCTGCCTGAATCCATCGCCTGACGAAGTCTATGATGAAATGGAACTTTTCGATGAAATCAGCGGCAACCCTGTCAGTGTCAGTTGTCAGTTTAAGAAGAGGAACAGGGAGTACTGTGATCAGCTCATTATGCCGCTGGGAGTCGACTTGGATGCTGGGGAATCCTCCTATTTTGGCGAAGCAGAAGAATAAATGTAAAATTCCTAAATGTGTATCCATCAAACCAATAATGTACGTAATTTATGTCTCGAAAAATATGCACCTAATATGACGAATGTGTGTATGTACAAGCTTAACAATCGACCCATTGGTTGTGCCATGTGTGTGTGTGTTTGTGTACAAATATAGGTAAATACATAATTACTCAGAAAATGCTAATTGCACGCTTAGGACGATAAGGCCATACTTAAGCATTGTTATTTATGCACGCAATTAAACATTCATGAATGATTCTAGAAAATCGAACCATCGACGGCATCATCCCATTTTTCGTGTTGCTTCAAAATTGGTTGATGCTGCATAATAGTTTGTACAAGATGTGCACTGATTGTGAACCGTGTGTCGACTTGTTATGTCCCTCTGTCTCTGTGATATGCGTAGATATTAAAATTATGTATCTCTCATCTCTGAATTTGAATAAATTATTGGAGAACAGAGCGGTTAAAATGTCTTCATATGAGTCAGTCACTCTGGGGGAGAATAATGGCAGTGATAATCCTCCTCATCCTCATCATTTTTGCAACAATGAAGAAAAAAAGGAATGCACGTCGAAGGGTGCTGCTACAAGTTAACATTTCAGCTGCTTTTAAGGGGGATCACTTTTATTTCTCTTTATTCAACAAAAAGGGGGTCATAAATTATGTAACCGATTGGGATAACGGGATGGGGAATTAAAATGACATAATTTTGTGTCTGATATAATTACCGATACTAATTATAATGTTTCGTTGTGGTGTGTTCATACTGCGTATGTCTGTCTGTTTGTGACATGAATGATGGAAGTGTAATATATATCATGTAAAATGTGATGTATATATGTTGTTAGATTTTTGTTTTTAAAAGTAATTAAATGGAGGGTTGATGTGGAACACTGTTCTATTTTTTAATTAATAAATCAGTGCTTATAAAAATAGGATGTGTGTTTTGACTCTATAAAAATATTTGCTGTTTAACATGGGGAAAGCTCATCATGTTATTTTCACAATAAGCACAACATGCAGGGATTCAATAATAATGAGTATAGTGACATGAGGGGCAATTGCTAAAAAATTGAGTAAAAGATTTGAGAAATGGGATTTTAACAAATTTTGAATTTACAATGGACGGGATGGGGCGTGGGCGAAGGATTCACGGTTGAAGCTGCCAGCGGCTTGTTGCTCGGCGTTCTTGTAGATGATATCAAGAGCCTTTTGGATGGCCTGAAACAAGAATGTGGAATATTTAGATGACCCATAGTTTGCTATTAAAACACTAAATGCAAATCCTTAAAATAATATCTTATTACCTCTGGAATTGGTGGTGGGGTTGGGAGGTGCTCGCCTTCTGGCTGGAATCCTACAGCATAAAGTCATAATATGATCTCAGTTAGTAATCAGTGGAATGACTCGTTGCTGGTTAAAATAGCTTATAATATCGAAAACAAACAAGCACGTTTTATCTAACCGTTTTCATCAGCGGTGTACTTAATAGCGATGAGTTGGCCTTCGGGGGCATAGTATTGGTAGTTTCTGGAAGTCCATATTTAATCCAGCCAGGTCATTAAAATGGAACTTTCTTTGCGTGGAATGCCTTGTCAAATCAATAGTTGCTTACCCGGACACGGCAATGCCAGATTCTTCTCCAAGGTTCTTCAAGGCTCCTTGCTGCTCGTGCTTGGTTCCATCGGATGTCTCATAAGCGAAGCTGTAGGTACCTTCACCGTTGTTTTCAAACTCACTGCGAAGAATAACCACATCCTCTTGCTTGGTGGCTTGAGGGCGAGCAGCAGCAACACCCAAGAAGATGGCGAGAACCACCTAGTTCGATCAGAACAGAAATAAAACACGTTGTTCAAAACTGCTCAAAACCAAGCCATGTCACCAACATTCGAGAACAATTTGTCACCCCTCCTCCTCCTTCTCCTTCAACATTAAACAAAAACTGGACACTTGTACCACGACCACTGGTCAAAAATGTTTACATTTAGAAAATGAAATTGACGATCGAGTTGCTATATCTTGCAACTATTAAATCTACTAGATGCTACTTTTCCGAAAACCCAACTGAGCTCTGAAAACATTAAGATAAGATTGAATGTTGAAAGTTGTGGCTGATGGTAAGGTATAATGAAGCACTCACGTATTTCATCATTGTTTCCACAAAAGGACTTTGCTCAAGGGAGAAGATGAGTTGAGGATGAATGTTGAAAGGAAATTGATGCCTTGATAACAAGGAAAGAATGCTTTTATATCAAATCACAATGACGGCACCCAAAAACCCAATACAAGCCTTAGTCATGCGTATATATGTACATAAATATCATGGGCTCTCTTCTTCATCATCTACGGCCGCAACAAAATCCTGTCCTCATCTCAATTTTTTTACTTCCAATCCAATACTAATCATAATTGTCTTTACTTTATATCATATACTTTACATGCGTTCACAACATATTTTACATGGAATAAAGTGCACACTCACATCACTTCTCTCTCCTCGTCATTTTTATGCATCAATTAAAATTTACACTTAACTGAGCTCCACACTAATTGTAAAGAAAAATCCCCATTTTTCACTCTTCTCCCCATTCCATAACCAATGTTCACCACCGTGAATAAATATATATGTACGCATATGTATATAGATATGTCTATTCCATCCATCATTTCTTTCATCAGGCTGGGCACTACAATAACGTAACACACAGGCAGCGGCAGCAGCACCCCTAACCAACATCGCAAACTCTGATAATTTATATAAGAGGTGTATTGATAGAAAAGTTAACGAGCAAAGTGGGCAAAAAGGGCTCTCTCTCTCTCTCTCTCCCTCGAGCTCTGGTTCTCTTTAGGTATTTTTATTCATCATTATTACAAACACTTTTTTTCTACCTGTACATCCCATTTTCCCTTACTCTTAATATTCATATATATTTAGCTCTATTATTTACATTTCGTCTCATCTTCAGTTCAGGAGGTCGACCGTTTTTTGACAAAGAAATACATATGCATTTTTAGAAGCTTTTTTGCATCTTATTGCATCAATCCCCACATACTCCTACATGGGCCACATGTATATCATTACGTTTCATTTCATCTCTTTAATCTTGACGTATATTTCGGAGAACAAGGTGCAAGGTAAAATGTGTTACATTCCATAAAAAATGACAATAATGTCGTTTTTTATTTCTACTTAAAGTTCTATTTTTATACAAATGCACCAGTTCACTTCCATCTCCATCTGAACTAAAAATAACAAGGTGACAATCTGCTGCTGCCGCTGCGCTGTTTTCTAAAAATGTGACTCCACTTTTTGCGACGGCGAGGGTGACACGGACGTAAAAGTCCAATGTACACGTAATTTAACAGTCAAAGGGAACATTAGGAGTAATATATTGGATTTGTAAGTCTCCTTGTTTTACTACGTGCTACCAATCCTTATCGACAGAGTCGTATCGCATCTCCTCGCTAATGGCATTTGGCAAGGAGATGTACTTTCCATTAGGGACAAATTCCTCGTGAAAAAACATCTCACATATATATCCTATATATGCAAATGTAATAGGATTTAATCCATATCATGCAGATGAGAGAGATATAAACGTGCTAAATGATACATTTAATGAGGGTAAAAAAGGGTCCAATAAAGAAATAAAAAATGCGTGTGCATGTGATTCGATGACAATGGCATTAAATCGCATATTGCGAGACTGATTAGAGAAGGATATGCATATACACTCATAACATTCTCGTTCTTCTGCCATATGCCATAATAACTACCATGTTTATCAGGATAACCCTAAAAATGGCCAGGAAAAATTTGTATATTTATTAATAGTAGCTAATACTATACTTATATACGCTAGCGCTTACATACGCAAGTATATATATAAAATATTTTTGCCATTTGCCATCCTACAGGATGTCAATTGTCCATTGGCTGTGGATGCAAAAAAGAGATTTGCAATGGTATCGCGACGCGTGCATTGATACAAACTAACTTGTTACTCATCCGTTGTTCTAAGTAGGTACGTTATTATAATATTATAATGGCGAGTAATAATTTGGGAGACAAAGAAAATGATATCTGTATCTTCTTAGGACGATGATGACTACAAATTATATGGTTCGCTTCATGATTTTACTTGCAGAGTTTGAGGGTAAAGAGAGAGAGAGAGATTCAGAAGTACAAAATATTTTGTCTACTGTGCAACCAGCAAAAGAGAGAAAAAAATGAAGACTCATTGAAATGGTGAGGGATTGTAGTAATCATATAGTGTCCGTGTTGTTGTGGTATAGAGACTGTTGTGTGTGGGGATGCCTGTTGATCGTGTCATCTTCATTCTTGTTGGTTCCCCAAGTCAAGTGAATTCAGAAAGACAAGGACGAAGAACCTTGACGCTCCTCTCGCTCTTCTTTGATCCCCTTTTTCTGTAGTGTCCCATCTTCATCTCGTAACGCTCCATCATCGACGAGTCTTCATTCATGCGAAATATTTTGGCTGTGTTGCACGGTGGGGAAGATGACTCTCTTCGCAGAATTGAATCTCTTTGGGAATTTGAGACGTGGCTCAGCGATAGCACCTTCTCCACTATACCAAAGAGAAGAGTCATAGTCATAGTCCTCCCAATCAATTCCAATCAAGAATCGCTGCTGGGGCTGCACTTGGAATGTGGGATTATATCATCCTGAGTGCTCAATAATATGTGATTCTATTTGCAGTTGAAAACTGCATCTTCGAGTCATTTCGTAATTGTGTTTGACCATGCATTATTATACACTCTACAATTTACAGTTTGGGATTCAGTTTACCATATTACCATTCCTTTTGCTAAATATTATGCAAAAAGAAACCACACGGTCCACATCATTATCGTTGCATCCCTTCGAAAAAAATTATACCCTTTAAACAATGATGCTATTTTCAATGCTATCGCCAAACAATATTTGGATTTGGACGTAGACAGATGCAGCCATACTCACACTAAATAAAAAAATCCATGGCCTACCCTGCGTCATAATTTAAGTCGAAAAGTATATAAGGAAAGGAAAAAGGCGACACACATTTTATGATCAATTTTCATTTCTAAAAGATCCTCTTTGCGTAGCCGTCAACGTAAAACTGGCTAGTAATATTGGAATAATATTATAGTAAGGTACTGAAAGATGAATGAATACTCCGACATTTTATACGTATGCATGTATATATGTCTTATTTAAAAAGAGCATAAAATTCATAGACTCGCTAATGTCAAGTGTTTCTTTTCTTAGCATTTATTACATCAAAATTTCTTGACTGTCACTGGCATTGCAGACCTACGGCTAGCCAGATAATATTCCTCTTCTCGCATGTTTACATTTAATTCAATAATGATAATGACAGATTATTATGCATTTTTTGCATTTTTAATTTCTCCCGAAAAGTGAATGGAGCTCTTGAGTAAATTAGCAGTAATGCAAATTGGCTGCAGATAGTATGTATCCGACTGTACGAATATGCATTCTTCTATGTATTTTAATTTTAATGCATATTTAATATTTTGCCTATGAATTGTAGCAGAAAGATTAAAAAAGCATCTGGTTCATTTTTAGCATTTTTTAAATCAATACTGCCACACACACACACACACGCAACACGCCATTTTCTTGGAATGTGGAATGTTAAAGTCTGGCGCAGCGAAAATTATAAGGTATTTCAAAGAGATGACATGTTGGTGCAGGGAGCCCATTGTGATTCGCAACCCTCGCTCATTTCTGCCAAGAAACTGGTAAAACGACTTGTTTTCATTTGAAAGGTTAAACATTTACAAGTGTGTAAAATGACCATAATTTTTTCTGCGTTTGATAATATGTACTGCTTAAAGGGAGAAAAAAACGAAAATAATATTTTTTCCAACTCTCCAACAGTGTTTACATAATAGGGG
Organism: Dicranocentrus wangi; assembly: GCA_036850665.1. NCBI lineage: Eukaryota > Metazoa > Arthropoda > Collembola > Entomobryomorpha > Entomobryidae > Dicranocentrus > Dicranocentrus wangi. Next base: position 7,510 of record JAANSN010001838.1, on the reverse strand, counting down.
TTAAGGTTAAATTGACCAAAAAATTTTATACGAATCTGATAAGAAAAATATGTATCGTGTGGAGCGGCGGCGGTGGTGCTGGTGTTTAGGTGAGAAGATGAGGTGCAATTTTTTTAGTTAGGAAAGATTCACTTTTTTACACATGCCACCATCACCAGAGAGCCAGAGGTGGATTGTGGATGTGCACTTATTAGCTCATTCATGCAACATTCAAAGGTTTTTGGGTTGGAATCAGGGACATTTCGCTCGAAAATGAGTACGTATTATCATAACAAAAAGAAAATGGTCTGAAATGCCTATGACACAGACACAGAACAGGAGTGTGTTCATGTGTATGCTATGCGTGCTTTTTTGAGAAAAGTTCACAAAGTTCATTGATACGAAGTACGTACAAGCGATATCGAGGAATTTCCAACAAATAAATGGCTACTTGCTATCATCTACATCGGTTATCAATCAAGTTATCAATTACATCGGTTTGCTTGCACTCTGCTTATTGGATATCGTTAGTAGTTAAGTAGGGATGCGGATTATTGCGGATGTGTAAAAGTGCAATGGGGATGTGCATAATTGTGTATTAAGTTATGTAGTATTTTGTCATATGTCACATATCACACACTTTACGATCCTTGTAAGCCGGATCAATGTCGCATTTGTCAAGATTACAAATTTGTAAAGTCAGTCACCGTCAGTTGGGCAGACAAGTTGGGCATGAACAGACAGAAAATTGCGGAGTGGTATTGGGGTAAAGAGGCATTCAAGGGTTTCAAGGTTGAGTGGATCATGCATGAGATGAGATTCATGCAAGATGATGTACACCTTTAGAATTGCGATATGTTTACGTTACTTCTTCTTCCCATTGCATGTACATACCGAGGGGCTGATTTGATACCGTACTCAACAATTTCTGTCCCTTTCCTCTCTCATCAGATCAATTAAGATATAGCCTGATTCTATTCAATAGGTCAAAATAATCATCCTCACATTTCGCTTTCGTAGATAACGTATCTAATTATAACTAAAAAAAACTGCCGGTGAATTATAAAAAAGTGCTCGCATTCCGAGTTCATTATAGTTAACATTTCCAGGAGAAAATGTAAAAATTGTGTTAGGCGTCTCCCCAAAAATAGTTTTCAACTTGAAAGCAAAAAATATCGAATAGTTTATAGGTACCGACATGCTGCCTACTGCCATGCCATGCGTGCAGTGGTCGCGTATCCCAGCAAGGCAAAGTAGAGAGGAGTCCGGAGGCAAACAAAAGATTGATATGTCGTGCATAATCTTTGCAAATAACAATAATTATTTGGCAAATTTCAGTCAAGTGGTCCTTCCTCTTTCTGTTTTGGAGCGTCTTCTCGAGTACTTTTAGTACAAATCAATAATTTCCTATCAGATCGATATACATAGGCGAAAACTAATTTGTACTCGCGTCATCTCATGTTTCCAACAATACATTTTTATTGTATTTCATATACTATCCTTTGCAAGGAACAAGTCTTGTCTTGAGCATTTACCCTTTAGTTGCCATTATAATACACGGTACATACGGTAGGAATTACGATGTGAAGGTGAGAATTATTGGCACAACCTTCCATAAAATTTGAGCTGATATATGCAAAGCAGAGCCAGACATTTGCATTCTCTCACTCTCACTCTAGATAGATATCAAACAGCTCCAAAGCATGAAGGAAATCTTTCTGGACAAAAGCAAAAATTAAGAGAGGTTTTTTATAATTTAGAAATTCCCCATAAAAAGGAAGAAGGTAGAAATCAAGGAAAGAGAATGTATATATTTTTGTGACTCGCATCGCATATTATGAGAAAAGGCCACGAGAGGGATAAAGGAGCAAACATGGCTAACCTTGTAGAAAACCTCTGAATTGAACTCATCACGCAAGAAGATGCTATTATAAAAAAGGAGAAAAATTAGAGTCGATATGGATCATCTGGTATTTCATGCTTGTTGCAACGAGTCCAAATAACAAAAGAGATCTTGGATTTGTTATCTTGTTTTACTCGATGCCTGCATTATAGTCGTCAGAAAGATATATTGCAGAGGTTGGAGAATGGAGAAGATGACACGCGGATGAAGGAAATCAAATGGAGTAATCCAATAATATTCATAATTAAGCGATCTAGATTGAATTTGCATAAAAGCCATTAAACAGTGCTCCACACACACAACGAGGAGAATGTGGAGAGTGCGCAGGGTTAGCAAGAGGAATATATTTATTTTATTTTAGTTCTCTCTTAGCCTTCTCATGGCGTCCAGGGAGAGTTCACAAATAGTGTCACAAAAGATCGACGCGAACAGCAAGACAAATGGCAAATTTAGTAATTGAGCACCACTGAACGCTACTAAGTTTTGTTAATTGATTAGATTTTGTGGTAAACTGCAGTGGCAAGCTATCTGAACAAGCCCTTGCCTGGAATGGAGTTTGGTGCGAAGGAATACAAGAGAATACAGTAGTCCATCCACATTTGCCAACCATGTAATTAACTGTGACTGTCAAAAGAAGATGTGCACATGCAAATTCGAAGGAAAGATGTGAGGCTTATGAGGTGAGGACTTATCACTATTCCAATACAATACGCAATAATAATGATGAGAAGTAATCAGCCTTCCCGTTGGCACCAGTTATTCATGCCAGATGTCATTATTATACGTTTTTTGCTCACTCACATCATACGACGGCTTACTCCTCTTTCGCCTTTGTCATTCTCAAATTCCTTCACTCCTTCTCCAACCACCCAGAGCACATCTTCCCTTTTTAAAGATGCTCTTCTGCACTTGCACATGACATGACCATCTTCTTTTAATAGGACGACTTTTAGGGGACCACGCTTGACGCACATGATGCGAATGGGACGAATGGGACAGGGATATGCGAATGCGGATGACTATAGAAATAAAATAAAATGATGCACTTTTACCTACAAATTAAAAAAATAATAGATTCTGAATAGTTGTTTTGTGTTTGCTCATTTATCTATTACATATATATTATACCGCTAAGTATCTCCATCCACATCCATGCATAATTCACGAGAACAATGCGTATGCGTAGCATTGCGTTTTTGAAATAGGATCATGGCGACCCAGAGTGTTACAACAAGAATGTTTGCCTTCTTCTGCTCACATTATTCTGCTTTTGAACTTGGTTTCGCTAGGTCGCCCAAACGCTTCTTTTTCCGAAAGAGGTTTGATTTGTGCGTGTGTGTACATTCTACGTGCATGCATACGGAACGAATGCGCCTACCTACAGCACCAAATCTATTGAAAAGGTATTTTGTGAGAGGATAAACATTGTCAAATGAGGCTGAAAGGGGAAAATCATAAATAACTGCCTTATTTCAGGAGGTACCTACGACACGACACTTACTGTGTCAACTGTTTCGTCAAACTGATTTGGATGAGGAGGTCGACGATTGTTGGGACAATTTGGACAAAAAGGTATCGGGTGACAAAATGGTGCTGCGTCTCGTCACGATTGACAAGGCATCTTGATCATCTTATTCATCATCTCGTTCGTGTCACACAGTAACCTAGAGAGGGAGAGAGTGCTATATCATATCACATATAGATTATAGAGCTCAATCGTGTCACCTTACGGCAACCTTGTCTGGCCTGGCCAACAAGAAATGATGGAATGGAATGTAGTTTGCCACCTACAAAATAGTTTGTCTGGAATAAGTGCAATTTATGCATATTTATGCTGCTTCTACGATATAGCCATATTGAATGTGAATATTGAACCAGTCATATTAACACTTAATGAGGGTCGAGCAGGGGTCAGGATAAAATTAGCGAATGTCTTTTTAAAGTAAATAACACTAAAATGGAAATGGATGGGAATGGCATTATTTGCGGCCGCTTTTTAAAGTTTAATGAGATGAGGACATTGCTCTCCCTACTTGTCTTGCTGACGGCACCTAAAAAACAACTTTTCTCCACGAAATCCCACAAAATCTCGTGGTGATGGCGATCGGTGGGGTTCGTGTGAATGCGTGGAGTGAGGTGGATACACACGTCACACGTTGTAAGTGTGGGATGAGGATGATGCATGTGCTAATTGTCATTCAGTTTCCAAAATAACCTCAATCGCTTATTACTTATCACTACTCCAAGAACCAAGAAACTAGCTGACTGTTTGATGAGCACGCTTGACGCTAAGTCGACACTCCACACGCTCACTTTTATTGCAATAATAGCGTTGTCAGTCAGCAGCAGTCACAAGTCACCCCACCACTCCCTCAGTCCCCCCTCGCCCCGCAGATTACGTGGTTTCATTACTACCAACTACTACTAAATAACAAGCCGTAAAAATGACTACATGCTAATTTTTAAAAGAAAAAATGCGATTTTTCAGTTCGTCATTGTGACATTTTTATTTGTATGGATTTTTTTTCTTTCAAAAATTTTAATGATTCTCAATGCCATTTATGCTGTTGAAAATTTATTTGGTTTGTTTCAGGTGACGTGTTTGTTAGAAATTAATGACACGTAAGCAAAGAGCATGAGAGCACAGCTCTCTAAGGGTGTACTGGTGACAAGTAGTTTCTAAGAAAAAAAGAACACACAAATGCATAAATCAGTGAGCGGGATATTGCCACAGAATACCTGCTGTATGTATGACACACATCGTCCCTATGAGCTCTATAATTAGCCCTTTTAAAACTCGTAAAAAGTGGCGTGCAGGCTGGCTAATTAGTTTCCATCTAAAAATAACCTTTCTTTTTCTCTCTAATCCAACTTTTAGTCTCAATCCCAGTCGTATTTTGCACATAATTTTGCTTTCTGCGTGTAGTGGAAGCGGTCTCCCTGTCATAAAGATCATGTTCATGACTGTCATGACTTGATCACCTAAAAGCTTGAGCATCCAAAACAAATCCATATCGTCATCATGATGACAGACTACTCTCATCGCATTTCAAACTTACAATTAGCAAACATGATGATAATAATGATTAGGAAAAGATACTTTCTATCAATTTATATGGTAGATCCCTGTGTGCACGGACGGATGATATTTGCATGAAATGGGCATTCTTTGTTGGAGACTGTTAAATGTCAAGTGTACTGTGTGTGTGTGTGCTATTATTATTATAATATTATTATTGTAGAACTGTTTTGTTATCCAAGGTGGATCGCTTTATTTTTATTGAGGACCATTTCAGATCACCAGATCATCTCATTGCTACACATTATTGGATAAAATGGAAAATGAGCTTTGTATTATTACCCTCAATGTAGTACATCAGTAGATACATTCCAATTGTTGCTCTTTGCTCTGAAGGTAAGGAAAATGAAGATGAGTGCTAGTAGTGAATACGTACTTTATGAAATATAATAAATGTAGCAATATAGAAAAATCCACATTTAACAAGAAAGATATATACACAAGATTGTAAGTATAATGAAACAAGTACATACACATCATATTATGCTTGCGTGATTTTTTGTGTTTTTTGAATTGATAAAATCCTGTCACTCAACCGCAACTCATTATTATTCCTCTTTTGCCTTGTGTGTGAAGAGCTTTTGCCTTCATCCCCACAATAATAACATTATTATTATTAAATGCAGTTTTCATTTTCAGTATTGTTGCCAATTGCTTCAAAAATGCACTGAAGATTGATCACACATCCCCATCATCATTTTTGAATGATGCTCGTGCATGCACTCGTACTTACTCATCTCCCCCATCTCTCCTCCAAGTCGAAGCATCTCTTCTTCATCTTCTTTGTAAATGTCATGCTAGTAATTGGTCAATAATATGTAGATGAGAAGGAATATAATATAACAGCCAGAAAAATGGAATAAAATTAATGCATTTTTACGATTGGGGCGAAATAAAGGGTGGTGTTGTGGGTGTCGCGTCGGGGTGGATAGTAGATAGTCCATCATATATAAACCCTATGATTAAATGCGTAATGGTGCTGATGCTTGCTTACAAACTCGTAGTTAGTTTGTACTTGGTCTACAATTGTAGATCCTTTCTTTGTCAGATGAAGATGTGCAAATCTAATATGGATATGTCACTTGAAAATACGCAAAATGGAAAACTGCTTTCGTTTAAAGTTATGGAAAGAAAGAAGGGCTCCTAGCTGTTCTCGTTTCGTTTTGGAAGGGTGCAGTTTGGGTTTACTTGCTACGATGAAGCAAATGTATAGCAAAGGGATCACTTGTTTGTTTGTCCGTCTTCTTGCTCGTCAAGTGTGCAAAGTGGTTCATTCATTCGCCTAGTACCTCCCCACTCGATCCACTACAAAAGGGAAGCGACGCTTGGAAGTCACCATCAATTCGTCCTTTGCTCTGTACCGTTGCACAAGCGTCTTCTTTATTTCGCAGCTAATTATTCAATCTACAGCATCATCATCATGAAATACGTAAGTTTCCAGAAGTTTCTGTCGACGATTGCTTGTGATTAGGAATTAAACTCGAAAACGCCACCGCTCACTCTGTGTGAAAGTGATATCATTTTTGCTGTAATGTCTCTATTATCATCTCTTCTACCTGTATTCCTTTATAAAGTTGGTCGTTCTCGCTTTGCTCGGAGTCGCCGCTGCCCAGCAGTACAAGGCCACCAGGAGCGCGGTGACGAAATTGTGATCACCAGGAGTGAGAACGAGAACAATGGAGATGGCACCTTCAGATGGGTTTCCGAACTCTCCGATGGAACCAAGTTGGAGCAGAGTGGCTATGTGAAGGATGGGCCAGACCCAGAAAACCCAATCCAAGTCATTCAGGGAGCTTATTCCTATGTCTCTCCCGAGGGTCAACAAATCAACTTGCAATGCACCGCTGACGTATGTTCTGTTGTAGACCTAAAACGTCCTTCTCGCTCATATTTTCTCTTGGCATTTCTAATTTTCTACCGTTCAAATTGTTTGATCTCAACTTTTCCCTTTTCCAATTTAGGAAAATGGATTCCAGCCTCAAGCTGACCATCTCCCAACTCCACCACCAGTCCCAGAAGTACGTTATCATGCAGTCATGCACACAATTTTTACAATTTGGTACTCTCCAACTAGTTGAGAAACATCTAAATAATCATACATCATATTTATTTGTTACATAGGCTATCCAAAAGGCAATTGACCTCATTCTCCGCAACGCTGACAGCCAAACTGCTGGCTCCCACGTGAGCCAACAGGCCCGTAAGCCTTTGGCCCCACCACGATTCAACCAGCCACGTCGTTTCTAGTCTAAAGGCTCAGCAAAATTTTAGGTGTTATATTTATGTGAATTGAGTGTATTATGAAATTGTCCTGCAGGATTGCCCACAAAATGTGATTTCCACTGGATTTGATGTTGAGAATAAATGAAGTATTGTGGTGATTGTCATTTCGTTTAGCATGTCATATTGGATTTGTTTTTTTTCAGATGATATGATCACGATCATTAAATGCATTTAATACAATAAAATGCTCTTATGCAAGCGATACAACAACTTTTAATTGAAAACATGGATTACTCAAATCTTTTTATTGGTTTTGTACATAGATA
>JAANSN010001837.1:0-29067 GCA_036850665.1 Dicranocentrus wangi | reverse complement strand
TAAGACAAAAGTAGATGTAGATACAATAGTAAAAAATAAGAAAAGGAAGGAGGAAGCCAAGAAGAAACTACAGGAGTTGCTAAATTGTGGGGTTGGAGGGGCGGCTGAAGATGATGAAACATCCTCAACCAGCTACAGCGATGATGACAGTGAAGCCGATGATAAAAACTAGTTCCCGATAATTCCGAATATTTCGATGATCACATCTTTGATTTGAATAGATGAAATAAAATGAAAACTAACGTATACATTCGAAATACAACTAAATGTCTATACATAGGTATTTATATTACATTGCAAGTAGCTATATTTGAAAGTACTACATCTTTTACATTACACTATACTACTTCATTTTCCAATAGTTATATGTAGGTCGGTATTTGCATTTAGTCTTGTTGCACGTTCTATAAACACTTGACTAGATTTTAATTATGCTTGAATCTGATTATATTTGAAATGACTTTTGACGCTAGTGTACCAACTTTCTACGGATTTTGAGTGGGTCATCAGGTCCTGAAATGCTTCACATCCTTCGATACTATTAAGAACTCCATACACCGCCAAATCCGATAAGTTCGGCTTTGATCCTCCCATGAATTCTCCCCCCTTCTTTTTAATAGCGCGGATCCAATAGTCACTTTCCTCAAAGAGAGACTGCCTCACGTCGGCCTTCAAGTTGTGCCTTTTCTGTAGCCTTTTCCCAATGATCCACATTGCCAGTGCCCCAACATAAATGACGAGGTAACGCTCCCATGTGGCAAAGTTCTTCTCCCACTCGCCCACCTTGTCGAACTGTTTAAAGGACTCGATGGCTTCACTAAAGGTGCGATAAATGTTGGGCGATAAAGTGTGTACATATACAGAGTCTGCCCACTGTCAAAGGGGTTTCAAAGGGTTACAATATATTAAGGGAACATCCTGCTCGAATTATAGATTAATTTATTACTACGCTTATTAATCTCTGATTTTATTACCACTCTCCATTTTCTTTCATCAATTATGTCTTCTTTAGGTCTACGACCATCCGTGTCGCCGTCCAGCATTAAGAAATATTTATTCATTATTTCAGTCTGGGTCTGCCCTTTGTCGTCCTGTTATTAAATCAACAAACAATGTTATTATTGCATAATTTTTGCATAATTTTTAATACCTAATGTGCCAAGTGCATGTTTTTCGCAATTTCACTTCACATTTAATTGCACGAATGAAATGAACAACTCACATTAAATCTGACAGTTGGATAACATTTAGCTATGCCGTATAACGAACTGCTTGGGTCCGTTCCAGAGCTGCTGGTTCCTTGTTGATTAGCTTGAAGGAAGGAATAGAGTGCGCTGACGATCATGGTACTATCATTTAACTGAAGGGTTTCACCCTGAGGAGTTTGCACCACCAAAATTGGCACTTTTTTGTAAGTCTGTGACCACTTAATTTGAGAACGAAGCACAGGATTGACTTCAACGATGTCATAGGATACCCCAAAGTAGTCCAACATGGCTCGGACCTAAAATAAGGGTTGGTCATATATAATTAAAAACTAAATCAAAAGCATTTCCATTGCGTATAGTTAAATTCGCTATAGTTAAACTACCCAACACGGTTACCTTGCAGCAAAATGGGCACGTTTGATACTGGTACAGCGTTAACTTCAATCCGGAAGCATCCGTAGGGAACCGTAGCTGTCAATTTATAAAAAAAATACTGTTACTGTTTTTGAAGGATGCAATAATGACTAATTATGATTATTACCGAACGAGAGGCTGCATGATTCGGCACATCCTTTAAAATAAACGGGATTTCGTCCCCCGGGCTGGCCACCGACTTTCTAACATTCTTAATTTGCTCATAGCCAACACCAACGCCGACCGCGGTTCCAATCCCCAAACTAACAGCTCCCCACCACAAAAGGCTTCTCCGTTTCCCTCCTGCTTGATGACCTCCAGTTTCCTGTTGTCCTCCTAAAGGAATTTTAACTTCGCCTGCAGATGCGGACGACGGAGGTGGCGGTGCATATTGCGCCGTGGTGGTGGAAATAAAGCGCCCTAGCAGAGTTTTAGGTACTGCACTTCTCATCTTGGTTAAATGATGGTGATGGTGACTGCTAATGGATGATTCACTACAATGTACAAGGCACAAGAAAAGGACAGCGTTTAAATTAGGTACTTATAATTTAAAAAGTGAAGTAATACTTTACAAAATGCACTATGCACTTTAAAATGAATAGTGATTCGTTGAACACCTGACACCTGACAGCGCAGCTGGCATATTTCATATTTCATATATTGTGCAAAAATTAAACTTACAGTCACAGGAGACGTCCACCGCCAGAGTCCAGCCAGAGGAAGAAGAACTGTGCACTTTTAAACGTAAATATATACTGCAATTAATTAGACAATGGAATATTTATGATGGGATTCTTTGATTTGACGCTGACGTTGACTTTGAGGCTAATTCCGATTCCGATTCCGAAAGGGACATTAGGACACGACACTCAGCAACACTCTATTGTGACGACTCGGACCCAACTTGTTGCAATTTTAGTTAGTTAGTTAAAAGCTAACTAAGCACACACAACATTTGCTTTTTAAATTCTTTCTTTTGGGAAGTCTGCAACCTGCAAAACTAACATCTTACTTAATGCATCTCAATATTATTATTCTCAATCTCTCAATCTCTCTTCTGCATTCTGCATCTGCAATAATCTGCATTGGTGTCTTGTGTATATTTTGGAAATATATGTACATACCTAATATCTTTATCCAATCCAATGCACAAAGCAGGGCACAAGACCGTCTCTGTCTCTATTCTCTATGTATTGAAGATGGGATGCTAGGGAATAATACAGAGTGCTGGTTTATGGAGATCCCGGTCGCATCAAGTTGCCCATATTAATCCGTCTTGGGCACTTGCATGTAGCATATACCTACTGATATTAATTATACTGATCGATGATCCAATCTTATCGCATTTTTTGTCCTTATAGTCCTTATGTGTGTGCTGCATTTCAACTTATTTATGCATTTTATGTAACTACCGCGTTCGCTGCACAAAATGCACCATAAGCTCGCTCGGATTCTCAATAAAAGTGCATTTACATTTCCATACACATTTTTAATTATCTTGTATGCATCCACCACTAAAATCTTCTTTCACTTTGTCATTCATTTTTGTCACTGGAACTTTTTGGCGATGATACAGATCAAACAGAGAAAAGACGATGCGATAGTGTGTGTAGCTGTGCTGAGCACTATAGGTAGATGTGAAGAAATGAGAAGATTGAGAAGAAGTCCAAAACCAAAAGAGCGAACGTTACGTACCTATACATATTTTAAATTTTGCATATATGTATATTATGATTTTAATCATATTGCGTTCCACTCTTTCTCATACATTTCCCTAAATATAATATTTCACAGCATCGCGTTCAAATCATAAATCATCATCATACAGGAAACGCTTTGCTCCTATCACTGTCAGTCATGTCAGAATCAAAATTAAAACTTCCTGTTTAAAGTATAAATGTATTTGGACACGGGTCGCTCGGAAGGCGAGTCGTTGGGATACGGCAAACGATTATTATCACCGTTCATGTCCGTGTACCCCATTTTCATGATGGCTGATAGTAGCTGGTTCTTGCAGTTGATTGGAAGGCCCTTCAAATCCGAGCCACTGGTCCACAAATAGTCGTTGTCCCCTGTAAGCTGGAACTCCACTCCTGGGAGAAAGTCCAGGACCGGATTCAACTTTTTCCGGGACAAAAAGAGTTCCGTGACGGGCCCGATCTTGATCAAGTGGATTTCCGCTTTTTGGGTGAGCACCTCAGTTCTCCGCTCCGTGTGAAATACGTGCTCCTTTTCTTCGCGGAGGGCACTATCTCCGACTCGGCACATGAAAGGCTCCTCCAACGGGAAGTGAACCACATTTAGTCTGGGTGCAAATTGTCAAAGGAATTTATGGATGATATTTACAGTAGATTTACCAATAATGATTTTTGATTTTGCAACAATGCTACTACAAACAAATACTTACTCAACGTTAAGGTCCATGGTATGATGATATTGATCGTATATGGACAAATAAAATATCTTTTTTCCTAGTATTCCTCTCCTCTCTCCACAAGTTGCGTATGACGTTGTGAGTTTGTGAGGAAGATTGAGTGTGTGCCGTATATTATTCCGAAAATTGTGAACTTTACTTCCAGTTCCAGTGTCCTTTATTCTGTCAAACCTGAAGCAAGTAAGCAAGCTGATTAAAGAAATGTTTTGACATTGCCAACACTATAAATATTACCAAAGAAGTTAGAGATTCTGCTGTGCATACTATGGATATGGAATATATGGATTGATTGAGGGCTTGAGGGTAGCCAAATGCTCATTCTGAAACAACTGCATGTGCATGCATATAGGGGCATACAAACAGGGTTGGATGCATGCTGGAGAATTGGAGAACGATCAACGATCATCATTCATGCATGTGTGTAAATATTAAATATATTAGCTAGATAATATTAGAAGTAACATACACGGTATTTAAAGTACCTTTAACCTTGCATTGGCATTCGTTTTCTGCGCTGTTACTGCATAATATTCCCATACAGTCTGAATCTATTTGCAGCTTACGTTTCAAGTTTCAAAGTGCGGGTGAGCTCACTCCAGCTAGTTGAAAGTTGACCTTGAAATTATTTGCATTCTGGTTATGTCTTCGTTTAATTTCACACAGCGAGTTGCATATACAATATACACTCAAAAATCAGTACATGTATGAAAATGCAAAACGTTTGGATTTAGTCAGCTACAACTACTACCAGTCAGTATGTCTTTAGAAATTTTGACATCACCAGTCGCCAGTCACGTGAAGAGAAGGGAATATAAGTAATGTACACCGCACGAAACAAAGGATTTCAACCCTTTGCGTGCTTACACCAAATAATCGTATTACCTATTCATACCTGTAGATAATATAATACATATACTCTGTGAACTGAACGCAGATTTCACGATAGTTTATAACTCATATTTGTATGCATTAGCTATCCTATATTCTAGCTTGCATGGCGTAGTAGTCGAAATCACGGACTGACACCGATATGCAAGTTTAATGCATGTGGATGATGTGATGGGATAAATATGTTACGTTATATACGACGACAATCCCCTCATGAAAAGGTTTCCATTCCGCTCCAGTAGTGTTATAAACACACATTGAACAAGTGGCTGCTCATATAACGCGTATTCATCGTCAGTCAATCCTTCTTCTCAACTTCTGAAAATGTCACTCGAAATTGAGTAAGTGTTGACGCAATTTAGTAAATGTATACTTTAGTTGTAAGTTAATGTACTGAAGGTTCTGCTACGATTTTCCTAAGTTTACTTCTGTTTCTAGAGTGAATGTCGTTTACTTTCCGGAATCCTGTCCACCCCCACGGGAAGGCGAGCCGGATATCCCATGGACTCAAGAGTTGAGACAACGGGTGTATCCATCAACAGGCGGAAATCCATTTGATCAGTATGGGACCTGTCACTCAGGAAATCCTGGATTCTCGGCTGATTGATGCTGACCTTGGTGGCGTCAACTTCTCCTGGAATCCTGAAACCAGTGAATACACTTGGATGGCCAAGGACGGGAACAAACCTCTCCCTTTGAAGTATATGAGCCAACTGTTGACGGAACTGAGAAAGGTGGGCTTTCAAACTCCACAGAGTTGGTATACGCCCGAGTCCGAGACCACGTCACAGTACGCACCCTTCAAGAAGTTCATTTGGCATTTGGAAAAGAAGTTTTAAACATCGGATTTATAATCAGTTTTGTTTAAGAATGGAATGGGAGGGATGTGGATTGTCGTTAAATAAAAATTATAATACGAACAATGTTAGGCAAGCAGGCGCTATTAGCTTTAATATAATGTTTTTTAAAATATTGGTAGATTTAAACTGTGGATTGTGGATTTCAACATTATCTTTGAACTTTGCAACTTTGCAGAGTTTAGAAAGCATAAATGAAACTTGGTTAGACCACGTTGGTCTGCCACTTGAACTGAAAAGCTCATATCTAGCATCTTTAAATATAATATACTTATATACTAGTTACGATTTTGAAGGATCTTTTAAGACTTCCCAGAGAAATCAACTCACAACTCATACCCACTTCCTCCTCAGTGTATATACAACCAGCCGAGAAACCCATTCATCAAACGTATTTATGTTACGCATTAATCCTGAAGGGAAATGGGAATTTGTGGCCACTTATATGGAGAGACCACTTATATAGACCACTTATCCCTCTTCTTATATGAAGTATGTGACGAAGAAAAAATCAATTTCGAGCAACTATTTTGCGAAACATAAAATATGACTAAAATTTCGTTCATGTACTACATTTTCGTTTAAAGATAATAGTTTTTGGCCGCAAGTACATGATGTAGTAGGATTTGGAGATTTTTATTTTTTAACAAACTTCGATCGTGTTCACTTCACGTTCCCTTTTCTTTCCAATATTCACATTATATTATAGTTATTGGATTTTGCATTGCGACATTAGGCTAGGATCCACAGCTTGTCTATTGTAACATCCACCTCTGACACAACCTGTCTTTTCCCATTTGATAAATATTTAAAAGAAACTGGTATGAAAAGGAACTCTTTCCTTCCATATAAGAACACAGTGCTTGACATTTTTGCTGTCGGATTTCTTTATAAGGATTACACATTCACCTTGAGTGTATACAAAGATTTATAAAGACACGCCAAACATCGAAATCAAAAGCTCAGAATATTTATTCTGATGTATCATTTGATTCAAAATACCGATAGCTTCATAGTTAATGTACCTTTAAACTGTGGAGTCTTACTGTTCAATGTTCATTCTCCTTTCGTAAGCCCAAGTAACAAGAGAGTTATTAAAACAACAGATCAGATTGAAATAATAAAGCATGGCACTTTCACTGCAACTCCAAACGGACTCCCTCTTCCAAGATTATTCCTTCGCATTTGGATACATGTATCGAACTCCCCTGTTCTGGAACAAGAACTCCAGACGGCTCCAGCTCGAAGGGCAAAGGTGGAAACTGATCCCGTGGTTCTTTGTCACCTGGCTCATTCTCCCGACTGGCTTTGCTGCAACTGGATATGTCATCTTCAAACTATTTTACTCCAAGAAAGGCTCCGAGGTTTTCGCGGATATCACGCCTCTTCATGTCGAACAAATCATAATGTTTGCGATACTGCACATTATGGTTATCCTAGGATCATGGATTATCATGGGTTACCACAAGGAGACTGTTGTTCTCTCTTTCAATGCCTTCCTTCGGCTCGCCGACGACTTCAAAATTAGTAAGAAACTGAAACAAAATACTATTTCAGCCTCAGTCCATAGTTATCAATTGCTATCTTTATCTTTGTGCTAAAATTTTCAGAATATTCTCGAGAATGGGCAGCAGCAGTAGTTCCACTGGAAGCAGGGCTAGACAAAACCTTTTTTGGGTCAAAGGCGACAATCAGGTTGTTTACGGGTGTACCGTTGTTGATTGTGGTTTGGGCGTTGTGCATGGGATCCGACCCATACGGGCACGTGATCAAGTGGCAGCTGGGGAAAAGGGAGGATTGGACTGTTGGTCAAATCCTGGCTCAGTACCTAATTCGCGTTACCCTCATTTACCTACTAGTTACGGAAGGAGTTCGATTGCTGTCGCTATTGCTAATTCTGGGATGGAATCCGTCCATCCAGGCTTTGGCTCCTTTGCTGAGCACCATAATGCGAGTGGACGGCTCCTGCTCCTACAGGGCGTACCTCACCCTTCGAATAGCTTTTGCTCCTTTTCGCCAAACTTTGGTGGAGTACACGCCTTTCGGGGGTATCCTGGCAGGCCATCTTATCACGGTTGGGCTAATCTGGGTTGCAGTCACTTGTCAAAGCCTGATCGGACCCTGGTTTCTCTTCCTCTTCATTGTGGGAATAGTCTACGCTCTGCTCGTGAGTTCGAAATTTCTAAACCACACTCTGGACGTGTACACCGCTTCCACAAGGTGGGTGACCAGGTTGAGGGGGAATCAAGTGGAGGTGTATGCCGAGAACAGGTACGTGCGTCGCTTGGGCCTGTCCATGAAACCCATTTCAATCCCCTTTGGGCTCTTTTGTGGAAATACGTCAACCCCGATGCGCTACTTGGAGGTTTTGATGAATAACACTTTCAATGCTGTCCTTTTGATTAGCCCGTAGTAGTTAATAGATTTTTGTTCCTTGGTGTGAACTGAATTATGCAATACTTAATATTTGCAAAGATATTTAATATAAACCCAAGCATGCACTGCCTGCGAATACCACAATGAAAAGTAATAAAACTAAAATCATGAAGCGCCCGAAAACCAGAACTTGCCAAAGTGCTAGAATATTAATACACATTTTTATTATCGATAGTATTTTTTCAGCTAGTCCGCAGTTGCCACAAAACTAGACATGTTTACATTTATAAAAATGAAATCAAAATTAAAACTTCCTGTTGAAACGATAAATATGTTTAGTAACGGGTCTGTCGTGTGACTGATCAGTGGGGTGGGGTACTCGGTCATCATAATCGTTTACCGTGTACCCCATTTTCATGATGGCTGTTAGTAGCTGGTTCTGGCAGTTAATTGGAAGACCCTTCAAGTCCGAGCCACTCGTCCACAAATAGTCGTTATCCTCGGTCACCTCGAACTTGACTCCTGGGAGAAAGTCCAGGGCTGGATTAAGCTTTTTCCTCGATAAAAAGAGTTCCGTGACGGGCCCGATCTTGATCAAGTGGACTTCCGCTTTTTGGGTGAGCACCTCAGTTCTCCGCTCAGTGTGAAATACATGCTCCTTTTCTTCGCGAAGGGTCTTGTCTCCGATTCGACACATTTCATGTTCCTCCAATGGGAAGTGAACGATATTTAGCCTACAGAAATTTAAAAGAAAATAAATTCATGAAAAAAGTATTGAGGAATATTGTTCGTTCACAGATTATTAATCTGCTAACTTACTCCACGTTAAGATCCATGATGTCACGCTCAATAATTAATGTTTAGGAATCTCTTGCGACAGGTCCGTGTTAGCGAGTGGCTGTCTTGTTTTATACTGAATGCGGGTTGTTGTGCTCCCGTTTCTTTTATCCTTTGAACCTGAATGAACTATGGAGCCAACCTCAACGGGAGTATTGATATATAAACAGTGATCAGTTGTACATGAAGTACATTTACCAAGGTAAACGTTATCGCCACCCGTGTAGATTGTACTGTGGATTGACCACAAATAATGGCATTTCTGCAACAAGTGTCTAATGGTAAACATGCGTCATACTGAAGATCCTCATACTCTTACCATACATTGGTAAATACTATACAAAATACCTTCAAACGTGTAGAAACGTGGAGAAAAGGTTTTGACGTACCTAGGATTAGTCATGATATGATCATCATACATACCATAACATTAGCCAAGTACTTTCAACAATCCGTTGTTGTCATTTCCATGAAAAGTTAAAATCTCTCTCGTGCTAGGAGCACCACACGCACCGGCTCTTTAATGTATGCATCTGCATGCATAGTTGGCCTTGAAAACTTGAAACCTGTTCAGAAAGAATCCTGCTATTAGCTCTTGATCATAATAAAAACAAGTTAGTAGTGTTAGTTTCTTAGAGTGTACTCGCAGCTTTGCATGCATCATCTTTGTGTTTGCTTGCGTAGGTAAAAAGGAAAAACGTTGTAAATTCTCTTGTTCTTTGAAATTGACGTATCGTCACCCCTTTTCCACGTAAAGAAGCAGTAAAGTGTGGAGAAAAGAGAACAGGACAAGTTCAATTCAACCCTTTAATCTTTATACCTTACTCCGTGAACACATTCATCATTCATTTCTTATTGCAGAGATTTGCATGCATTAGCTGTCAGGCAGGCTACTAGCAAACGTTGCGTTGAGAGAGAGTACGAATTATTGCACTGCGCACATACCTCCCACAGCCTTTGTTAATTTGCATGCAACAAAGGTTGGGTTGAGATGGTCAGATTCGCAAACTCTGAGTTTGTTGTGGATGTTGTGTTGTGATAAACATGTACTTGTAGCTGTGGTAGTGTAGTATATATAAGGCAGGTCACTATGATTGCATATTTGTCAGTGCTGGTGTGAATCACACGGTGAACAACAGCTTCTGTATCAAGCCTCAGCTTCCATCATTTCCATCCTCAAACTAAACAGCGAATAATAATTCCTGGAAATGTCACTCGAAATTGAGTAAGTAGGAATTACTGAAATTTAGTAAAGATACTAAAATCCGGCTGAACCATTAAAACATATTATTTGATTGTATTTTCTTCTTCTTTTGGTTTTTAGAGTGAATGTCGTTTACTTTCCGGAATCCCGTCCACCCCCACGGGAAGGGGAGCCGGATATCCCATGGACTCAAGAGTTGAGACGACGGGTGTACCACCAACAGGCGGAAATCCATTTGATCAATATCGGACCTGTCACTCAGGAAATTCTGGATTCTCGGCTGATTGATGCGGACCTTGGCGGTGTCAACTTCTCCTGGAATCCTGAAACCAGCGAATACACTTGGATGGCCAAGGACGGGAACAAACCCCTTCCTTTGAAGTATGGGAGCCAGCTCTTGTCGGAACTGAGAAAGGTGGGCTTTCAAACTCCAAATAGTTGGTATGCACCCGAGTCAGAGACAACGTCAGAGTACGCACCCTTCAAGAAGTTGATTTGGCATTTGGAAAAGAAGTTTTAAACATCGGGTATTATATTGCATACGTATACTGCATATATTATGTATATTGTTAATGAGATACGACGTGGTGGATTGAGGTTAAATAATAAATATTTTTTTCAAGTACACTCTGTGGATATAATTTATAACATTGATAATCTTTGTTCCCTGTTACTCACGTTGAAATTGAAACATAGAATAACATCCCAGTAATCCCAGTCGCAAAGTCGACACAGTTCTGGGGTGTTCTTGCTTTAACATTCTTCTCCGATCTACACATGATATACCTATCAAACATCTATCTGATTCTGATCTAAAGCTGCATAATATTACAGTAACAAAAAGACCAGTAAATGTACCACTAACCATCTACTATCTACACCTTCAAAATCGAGCCCGAAGTGTCAAAGCCCGTCTGGTGGATGGAATCCAGTTCATGAAACACTTCTTGGAGTTAAGGTAGAGGCGATGTTTTCCCTGAATGTAAATGTAATATAGGTAATGGTAATTCAGGTAGGACTGCCTCATTGTATTGACCAAGTGTTCACAATAATGAATATTCATTAAATACGTTAAGTATTTTTTTAAAATACCTTTTCGACTACTGATGCGGAAAGGGCATAACGTTGTTATACACCTGTTGTGCCCTCTGATATTTTTAACGTATTACTCTCATTCTCAGCACATAATGTCTTGCTGAAAACTTCTTTTATTCATAACTTCTTTGAGGACATTGTATTAGTGCCTGCCTGCCTATTTGAGTTGCATATTATTATAAAATATGAAGAAAAAGCCTAACTTTTTACATGACTGCTGAACCAAAAGGCTTTAGTAGTAGTTTTATACTATGAACATAAAAAATCCAAACAAACATGGCGTAGAAAATAAATTCCTTTAAAAACATGTTTTTGTCCGAATTTTTAGAAATACGACAACGGCTAAAAAGCTAACACTTCTTTTAAAAATATAGTCAAACTTTCTGCACAGTAAAAATCAGACATGTAAAGTTTGAATTATTTAATATTTGTGAACCTGAAAACACGGGAATGCGCAGTGTTTTTGTACTTTGCTGGCGTATATATTATCTGACATCCAGCTTATTGTCAGTTCCCGTTCGCATCTAAATAACCTGCCATTCTTCCTTCGACCGATTGACGATTGAACACGAAATGATTACAAAATGGTTCCTCCATTTGAAACCCAAGTCAGAAACTTATTCCGTCTGCACTACTCCTCCTTCTGGTACATCTATCCCACCCTCATTTACTACTCCCCCAAAACCCAGAAGCTGCACTTGGAAACCAGACCCCGGAAACTGACCCTTTGGTACGTGTTCCACTTTCTTGTGTTCCCCTTCGGGCATGGCTGTAGTTGCTACCTTCTCCTGGAATTGTTTTTTCACTCCTCCCAACTCCCATATCAACTGTCCCTCCTGCAAATCAACCAAGCCATACTCAGCATGTGGGTACACTCTTTCATCGTCGCCGCCCAACTCATCTTGTGGAACAACCGGTACAACATTGTGGCCTCTGCAAATGCAATGTTTGACTACTCCAAGGATTTTCAAAGACGTAAGACACTAAAAACCAAATATTTAAAATCCAAAACTGACTCTAAGATCACTATTGAAAGCAGGACTGGGCCGTGAATGGCACGAAACGTCGGACTCGACCGAATATTTGCAAAAGTTCAACTATATCACGGCCCTTTGCGTGGCCGGGGCCCTCTCGACCGCGCCATTCATATACACCGCTTGGGCCTTGGTAATGGACAACGACCCTTATGTCCACATACTCCGATGGTGGTCAGCCAGCGATCTAATCCCAGTTTCCGTTCAGCTTTTGATACGCTTCTTGCTTGTAAGCTGTACGGTGGCAGAACTGGCCCGTTTTCTGGTCTACCTGTTGATACTCGTCTTTATCCCCTTCAACCAAGTGCTCCTCCTCATGCTTCGGGTCCTGATGGGGATCGAGCGTTCCTACAGGTTCTACCTGGAGCTTAGAATCCTCGCCGCACCCCTCGGCAAGCAGATTAATTACGGGGCGGCACTCATCCTTGTGACTTGGAACTTTTGCACTGTATCGCTCATCTGGATGTCTGTGAACTGCGCCCACATGATCGACCTAGGGTTTCTGCTGCTGATCATAGCTGCAGCGGTCTTTTTCCTGGTGTCCTCCTTGTACATGCTGAGCAATGCTGTGGGGGTGTTCCGCCTATCGGAAGCGTGGGTGCGGAGGCTGAGGACGAATCAGATTCGAACAATGAGATTAAACGGGTACGTGCGGAGGTTGGGCCTGTCCATGAAACCCTTTTCGGTGGGAGTGGGCCAGTTTTTCCGAATCAGGGTTGGGATGAGGATGACCTATTTGGAGGTGCTGATGACCAATGTGTGCAACGCGGTGCTCCTCATTAGAGTTTAAATAAGAGTTATTTTTTAGAGATATTTGGACATATAGGTCGGCATATATTGACTATTGACTTTTTCACTCAAAGACCTTAATAAGAAGTAGACATTGCATCGTAATGTTAATCAAATGCAGACTCGTTTGATTGAAGGAGTTTGTTTGTAAGAAACCCAGAAAATTTTCCTATTTAAAATACATGGGAAAATTTCGTTGCTAAAGGACACCCAGGTTTCTTGGCCTGCTTTCTACAGTCACAGAATGGTTTCATCTATTTATTTTCCTACATCTATGTTTTCACTGATCAAGCATCATCAAGTTGGAGTTATACCGAAAGGAGAAAATATATGAGTTACCAATCGATGGGTGTATGTGTATAATAAATATGAATGTATTGTAAATTTGTCATAATGTTGTTATCATTTTCAAACAGTTTACATATTTCATAGATTCATACAACGTGAACCACTGAACCATATTGCGCACTTATATTTATAATATTCACAAAATGTACCTACATATATCATATTATGATATATGGGAAAAATAGGTAAGCATGATTGTAAAACCATGATATTCCATATCTTTTCAATACTTCCCTTTGGAAAAGCAGTCTCTCAATTTTTTATTGCTCATAAAATCTATAAAAAGTACCAACTCATAATCGCTAGAATAAAAGCATGCATTGTTTTCAGTTCTTTGAAGCGCAGCTGTCACTATCTTCACGAACATTTTGACATTTAAACCCATATCGTATCGTATTACACAAGTTTAAGTGACAGGAGGACGTGCAAGCACAAAATAAAAAATGCCTTGTTGAAATTTGGAATGAATGGATATATTGAATATGGAGTGATAGTGATATTGGATGGATGGACGGAGTGATTCTTGAAGAGAGGAAGAAATTGCTGACTGGCACATATTTTTATGCAATATATAAAAATATACAGACCTACTCTTACTCTGCTATCGTCAATGTCACAAGTGCACCACTTGCTTGAGCATTTTATTTTAACGCTTTTGGCGAGACAGACTCTTTTAGAAACGTGCCGTTTTGGTATTATCATTCCAACCAGAATCAGATATCTTTTAGACAAATCGAATTCCTCAGTTTTAGTTTTTGATATAAAAAGCATATAGTGTATAGTATAGTAATTAATTATATATAGGCACATTGCGTGAGATTGAAAAAGATTACGTATTTCAAGTTGTGCGTGAAACGAGTGTGGTTTGGTAATTGGTATCACAGTCGTTGACTTGGTTCTTGGGTGAGAAGATCGCGTCCCTGAGGCTGTACTCCAATCATTATCTGTCATCTTGGCCATGGCCTTGATAAGTGGTAATAAGCTATGCTCGAAGCTAAATCATTCATAAGTATGTGCACATGCATTCGAGTGATCTTGATTCTTCCCCTTTCTTCCTCGTATTTGGTGAGCAGCTGAAGTTAGGTCAAAGATCATCGTCGTGCTGATAATCTCGGTGTGCGTGGCCCTGTCCGTGTTGCTCGGATTTGTCATATTCGAACTTCCCTGGAGGGACCCTAAAAGTGGAAATCGGTCCAAGTCTGAGGTCGGAGTAAGTGGTTTGAATGAAACGGATAGCCTGGTGAAGTTTGTGCCACTTCAGACTCCGTATGAGAAGGCAATTCAGTTGCTGGAGGAGTTTCCTGTCATAGATGGGTATGCAAGTATGGAACATTTAGTTCTGCAAACCTGGAATCAGAGATTGCAATTACCTGTTTGCATTTGCATTCCTTTTTAAAGACACAACGATCTCCCATGGAACTTGAGGAAATTAGCACATAATAATTTGAGCGGGTTCAATTTCACGGGCGACTTAACTTCAGTGGAGCCATGGGCGAGCCACAACGAGTCCTTCACGGATATTCCAAGACTCCGAAGGGGTTACGTTGGTGGTCAGGTAGGTATATCAATAACTTACAAATGGAATGGAGGTTACCACTTGGAATGCGTTATATAGTTGAAGTTATAAATAATGGTAATCTAATTTTGGCACTTTGTAGTTTTGGGTAGCTTATACATCTTGTGATAGCCAATACGTGGACTCTGTGACTCAAACTCTGGAGCAGATTGACGTGATTCATAGACTCGTCGAAGAGTATCCAGAGGATCTCCAGTTTTGCTCGACAGCAGATGGTATGCCATAAAATCGCGTTCGTACTATTTTCCTATAAGCCTAACTCTAGTACAACTTCTATGTCATTTCGGAAACGATCATGATGTGATGATTTCGATTTCCTTCAAGATATCCTTGCTGCTGTAAAGCAAAGGAAAATTGCGAGTTTAGTTGGGGTGGAGGGAGGTCACTCCATTCAATACAGCGCAGCCATTCTGAGAGTGCTGTACAGGTTGGGCGTGCGCTACCTCACGCTAACCCACAATTGCAATACCCCGTGGGCAGACGCCTCTCTGGTGGACGCCAAGACGAGTCCGCTGAAAAGTGATAACAACGGGGTGAGTCCTTTCGGTCTGGAGGTGGTCCACGAGATGAACCGACTGGGAATGATGGTTGACTTGTCGCACGTATCTGAGGAGGTCATGAAGACTGTGCTGGCCAAATCCAGGGCGCCTGTCATTTTCTCCCATTCTGGAGCAAAGGTCTACCAAGCGCTATACCTACACTAGCTTATGCTAAAAATCCCATTACAAAATCACAGATTACATAAAAATCTTTAATATGGAAACTTGTTATTTTGTGTCTGACAGGCAATTTGTGATCACCCGAGAAATGTTGGCGATGATGTGTTACGTCTTTTGGTTAATAATCATATTAATTAAAATTCATAGAATTGCTTTTATTATTTTGGACATAGAGCGTATACTTGTGACCTTCGTTTTAGAAAGCCAATGGGGGCATCATAATGGTCAACTTTTACACCAAGTTTATTCAGTGCGATCCCACTAAAAATGCTACATTGTCAGATGTCGTAGGTAAGTAAATGTAGAGTTCCGTCCGGCGTGTTTTCCCCTTTTCCTAGAAATGCAAGAACTCTACAGAAGTTTGATACTTTTCCTTCGTTTCTCAGACCATCTGGAACACCTCCGCGGGGTCGTGGGAGCAGACCACATTGGCTTGGGTGGCGATTACGATGGCGTGGACAGCATGCCTCAAGGTCTTGAAGACGTGTCCAAGTACCCCTTTCTCTTTACCAGCTTGATAGAACGGGACTGGACCGTTCCAGAGTTGCGAAAGGTGTCATTTGAAAACATTGTGAGAGTAATGAGGGGCGTGGAGGAGGTGAGGGTTCAACTTCGGAAGGAAAAGCCAATGGAGACTCTCCTTGAAAGTGAAGAGCTGCAGAGCAAGGCAGTGCCAACAGGTTGCCTCTCGAAGAATTCCTTGTATCAACTGGGGATTCGCAACCTAACCGGACGGGATGAGTCCAACAGCAGCCTCAGCACCACCACCACTCCAAAGTACAATATTAGTGAAAAGAGCGCTGGCCCTATTAGTTTGAACGTCGCAGTCAAAAGTTGAACCTTGTACACTTGTTCCGTTAAAAGATAATATTTATTGTATTGCTCATTTACATTTAGTAGTCAATTTTCGATTACACAAAAACACAGGACCAAGACCCACCTATTCTTTCACAATCTTTGCTTCAATACCGGACTACGCAAGATTCTGGTATGTCCTTATTTGAGATCTGATATCAAAATACGGTCTAAACTATCCCCTCCCAAAGAATAGCCTTGTACTCCATTTAAAAAAATATAGGATTGTTTCTTCAATTTAAAACTAAATCAAATGACCCTCAGTTCCCCTTTGTACACTGACTGAAGCACCAAATGTCTGAAGCAATCAATTTGTTTGCTGCTGTGTGCTGTGCTGAGCTAGCTACCGACCGGACCCAAGACCCAATGATAACGAGAAGTGTAAAAGGAAGAGTGTGAATAACAATTTCAAACTATGTACTGTCATCATTATGTTGATTATAATTATTATAAATGTTTGTTGGTTTACTCGCATCAACGATTATACATGTATTATATAGGATTAGGATGCACTGTCTGTATAAGTATCATCATCATCATCAAACCATGTGCTTTTCAAACTCTGACTCTGTTGCTATTTCGTGATTTTTAAACAGGCTCAATAGATCGCTTACGGTCTAATTAGCGAAATGGTGCAATAGACATTTCAGGAAGAGGAGAAACTCGCCCAGTCTGATTTAACGTAACTGACTATTTAACTAATTTGTACAATTGTCATTACCCCCTCTGCTCATTGTCATCAAATGGAAAAAATAGTCAACAACCGGATGGGTCCCATCGCACACACCATCGTTGCCATTCGTTGCTCTTTAAGAAAGTTAGATACTAGGGGTCCCGGTCCCACCATCATGGATGGTATAAGGTAATGTGGGTTGGACACTGCACTGGACTCTGTCTGACTGAATTATCCAATACCAGATGAATGGCTTGGTTGCTATGTAGCTACTATTATAATTAGTGTCCACGACCATAGGTGAAACATCAAAAGATTGGAAACGCTAGTTTTGGATTAGGATAGGGAGAATTTTGTGATTGATTACATATTACATACATACCACTATGCACTACCACCAAACCAATTTGCTGACCGTGAACTGATAAAATTCTCCCCCTTCAAATACGTGGGAAGTGGGAACCTTTCGTTTCTGTGGAAATGCGTGTCTACGGACAACAGAGTTTTACACGCACTCACAAAAAGTCTTGCTGCATTTCCATTCTTTATACACAGTTGTTTCTTGCATGTCCACGACTTTACATTGTATATTTGGTTGGCGTGTCGGAAATGTTCCAATTTTGAGATTGCTGGGGGATTCGTTAATATCCATACGGATTCAAAGGATACACTTCGATATTTTAAGCACCTTCACGTCGTAAATCAGGGTTATCTAACATAATTAAGTACCTAAAAGACAACAATTAAAAGTCACATTTTATATTAATTAGCAGACTGCGTTTGTTTCTTTTGGATTCGACAGCTTTTGCTCGCCGCGACCTTCCTCCTCAAGCATTTGGTTGAAGACACTTTTATCAAGATGTTCGTCATCCTGCATCCCTTGCTCCTGATTTTACTTGTTATGCCAAAAGGTCTCGTTGAGTGTCGCAACAGCGGTGTACACGTACAAGTCCAGACGGGAAAACAGCATCAACAGGGACAAACGGGATACGCACCTGGACCGGGATCGGTACAAACGGGATACGCACCTGGACCGGGATCGGTACAAACGGGATACGCACCGGGACCGGGATCGGTACAAACGGGATACGCACCGGGATCGGCACAAACGGGATACGCACCGGGATCGGCACAAACGGGATACGCACCGGGATCGGCACAAACGGGATGGGCACCTGCACAGGGACCGCCATCGGCACAATACCAGCCGGCACTAACGGGACAGCAACATCAACAGGTACTACCGGCAAGCTCACAACTACTACCAGCAAAACAACCACTGCAGACATCATCTGGACAAGCACAATCATCAAAACAGGGACAAGCAGGAGGACAGGGAGAGATAAGAAATGAATTCAGTGTACACCCAGAAATGTTCCATGGCAAACAAACAAAAGACGAAAACGGACGCCTAGTATTTCGTGATTACCAAAACCGCAGAGTACTGGTTGATGCGAACAGTAAAGTAGTATATGATAACAATGGACACCCAGTAATACTTGATCCTGCCTCTGGAAATAAGCCAAAGTTTGATGAAGACGCAAGACCAAAACGTGATCGATATGGCATACTGATTTTGGATGCGTCTGAGCGCCCAAGTTTTTATAAAGACGGTGAACCGGACAATCCGCCACCACCCGTTGACACTGTAACCCCAGAATTAAACGATAAGAAGGAGCATGTTAAGGATGAGAGAGGAATCCTAGCATATCGTGATTACAAACAGCGCAGAGTACTGGTTGATTTACAGAATAACGTAGTACGTGATAACAATGGACACCTAGTGGTGATTGATTCTTACACTGGAAAACCAAGGTTTGATATGGAATCAAGGCCAAAAAAGGATACGTATGATTTAGAACTATATGATGACATTGGACGCCCAATTTTTTATGCAAACAATGAACAGGCGGTTAAGTACGAATTGGTAGACCGCAATGACACTGTAGTCCCACAATTTAATCGTGACGGCAGTAAAGTTGTTGTAGGGGGACGCTCCGTATTTCATGATTACAAAAACCGCAAAGTACTGGTTGATGCGACTGGAAGGCCAGTATTTGATAACAATGGACATCCAGTATTGCTTGATCCTTATATTAAAGACGGAGCAAGGTTTGATAAAGATGCAAGGCCGAAGCGTGACAAATATGGCTTCTTGATATTAAATGAGTTTGGACGCCCATCATTTTTCGCGAGTGATCAGCCAGCTTCTAATCAGCAAGGACCGAACACAGGCCAAGTTTCCAATGCAGGTGCCCAACAGGATTTCGGTGGAGGCAACCCACCGCCTCCCATTNCTTCTAATCAGCAAGGACCGAACACAGGCCAAGTTTCCAATGCAGGTGCCCAACAGGATTTCGGTGGAGGCAACCCACCGCCTCCCATTTCTTCATATGACAACAACCCACTGCCTTTCGCTGAAGACGAGCCACTGGCTCCCCCTGCATACAACCCACCGCCTCCCGTGTCATATGACTACCAACAGCCTTCCGCTGAAGACGAGCCACTGGCTCCCCCTGCATACAACCCACCGCCTCCCATGTCATATGACTACCAACTGCCTCCCCCTTCATACAACCCACTGCCTCCCACTGGAGGCAACCAACTGGAGTCTTTCGGAGGAGGTGGAAGTTATCAGCCAAGCGAACAAGGAGGCGGGTCATACTCATCGAACTCTCTTACACCTGTAAGTTAACTAAGCCTGAGCAAAGAGTGAACAATATTTTATGCGCAAACACAGCTCACTCTTTTATTTCATGTATGCATGCATACCCAGTTTGAATTACGGTTTTCATTATTTTCTTCAGGGGCAGAAGGCCCTTGTAGAGGAAACTATTGACAAGCTGGAGGAGATCATCGTCAATAACACGGTCACCTTTCTCGAACAGGATTCTGACAAAGCAGAAGAACTCGCTGCGGCTCAAGCTGCACTGGGGAAAGGAAGCTCTGCGTGGAAGGGAGAGGTCTCCTCAAATGGGTTGACAGCAGGCGCAGGCGTGCTCACTCTCATTCTTCTCAATATGGGATTATAGTAATAATAATAATAATAATATAATATTTGGTACAATTCGCCTTTTTGAAGATTTCCTGAATCCTGAATTGATTCTACTTTTACTTGCTACTTCCTAAACAAATATACGCCTAATCGTCGGCTATGCCTATGCTAACAAATATATGTCATTCATGCAATAATAGAAAGTAATAATAATAATAATAACTATAAATAAATATAATGATAAAATGCCGTTATTAGACAAATTATTGTTTTCTTCTGTAGAATAACTTAATGCTAAATTAGCTTGTCCTGATGTAGGAATATCGTAATCAGTACCTAGTTTAAGTTGGCATTATTGTTGATACTGAGCCTGAGCGGTTTTGTTAAAATACATAACTAAACATAAAAAAGACGCATGCACCTTCACCTACTGAATTATTTATATCTGGCAGAACATGCAAGCATATTAATATTAAACCATGTCATCCTTTACTTAATTCGATTGTAAGTCTTGCTTGCTGTGACCTTCCTTCTCTTCTCATATTTCGGATATATGTACGCTTTTATCATGATTCATGATGTTCGTCCTAAATACATGCCTTATTCGTGATTTTATTTATACCTAGAAAGAAGGTACCGTTGAGTGCCAATTCTACCAGAAGTCATAGAAAGTAATCAATCAGCCCATGAATTCCTATTATAATATGCTGGTCAAGGTCAACCCTCGTGAAATCGGTGCATCTTGATGAATGAATGCATTTGCCTAAACCGGTACGCTTTTGCCACGGACAGAATTCACAGAATTGTTGTATTTCAGTAGACTTGCTTTCACAATGGCTTTCGAGTATTTCTGCAGCAAGGGCTGCTCGTTGCTCTTCTAGGTCCCGTTTTGCTGGACAGGAACATGACTGCTGATTATCAATTAGCGGTTTCGGGCATCTTACATCACTGCTACTGCTCCTTCCGCGCCAGGAACCGTATCGTCAGTTCAATGTTCAGTCAGTGGAATTGTGATGATCGCACGTTCATTGTGACCTCTTGCCATTTTAGTGACGCAATGCTTCTCTCTAGCAATTTGTTTAGGTTGTACAATAGTGATTTTTCGATTTAAAAAGTATGCCCTAGCTGTCTCGTGGGTGAGATTCCCTAAATCAAATCAAACTCTAACGTCTAATAAACCCAACCAACCATCATAAACCCAAGGAAGCACTATTAATCAACTCTGAAGAACGCCGCCATTGATGCCCTGAAGTGCTTTAGTAGGAAAGAAAAGCAGTTACTTCAACTTATCACTGGATAATCGGAATGCTCATGTTTGACTCGTACGCTTCCCTCCCACCCATACATCTTGACTCACAAATTGCACGAAAATTGTTTATTGCACATTTATTTAGATCTGTACGTGATTTTTATTATTATAATAACTTTACACAAGACAAACAGTAGTTCATGAAACTGAAATAGTGCAGCAATTTCCACCACGTCTATAGTCTATATATGCCTACCAATCCAATATTATTCCTGCTTTGTGACTTTTTAATTTTATTTACTTTACTCCGTCGTTCAAAAGGGGTTGCTGGTTCGCTTCCTGATCCTAAAGTTAATGCCCCGTTGGGGCACAAAGAGGCCTTGGAATACGCACGGCAGTGTCTCAGGAGTGTCCTCCGTTTCCCAAATGTACTCCCTGAGGAGGAATGCTAGTTCTACCGTCACGTGCAACTTGCCAAACACCTGTCCAATACAATTCCTAACGCCAGCAGAGAACGGCATGATGGCTGGAATATGTTCTAAATGTCGCTCCGGAATGAATTGGTCGGGCTTTGGAAAGTACTTTGGGTCTCGGTGAATCAGGTCGATCATGATGAACACGTCCGTATTGGCAGGAATCACGCGCCCGTCTTTTAGTTTCATGTCGTACACCGCAGCTCGGGGTAGCGCTGGGATTGTGGGGTAGAGCCGAAGTCCCTCTTTAATGCACATTTCCAGGTATTTCATCCTTTTTGTGTCTGCGGCAGAAAGCGCTGCATGTCGAGTGGGCACGTCAACGCCAAATATGTCGTTTACCTCCTTGAATGCCTTGTCTTGATGAGATTGGTCACTCAACGCGAGCGCAAACAAGGTCCAGGCTACACTCAACGCTGTGGTGTCGTATCCCTAACATCATATCGAGTGGCGTCAAGCATCAGTTGCTTCGAAATCAGAAGTTATCATTAGAAGGGGGTATTGGAATTGGAAACACTTACCGCAACAATGTAATTGTTCAGTTCCCCCAAAAGTCCGTCCTCCTTCAGCTCCCCTTTTTCACAGAGTTCCAGCAGCTTCTCCGCATAGCTGGGCAGTCTCTCCGGCTCAACATCCTGCCATTCATTTCTTTTGCGTTCCTCGCGAATCTTATTGAGAGCCTGTGAAGCAAAAAACGAAACTTGATTTCTACAATCAGACATGAGTCGAGCGAATGCGATATTATGGATGTTGTATGAGTTCGTCACGTACGTCAAGTCCAAAACCATTCACAATCTTGATAGCTTCCCTCGTTTTCCTCCCCTCTTGAGTGAGATTGTAGTAGATAAAATCATTTTTCAGCCAGAGAAACGGGGTCATGACGCGGTTGGACGTGTTTAAGGCGATTCTAGAAATGTCAACATGGTTATAGTATAGTGTAGACGAAATTCCCATTCCAGATTGTTTGCCAATTAAATTTCAAAGTTGTGAAGCAAAAACCGAAACTTGATTTCTACAATCAGACATGAGTCGAGCGAATGCGATATTATGGATGTTGTATGAGTTCGTCACGTACGTCAAGTCCAAAACCATTCACAATCTTGATAGCTTCCCTAGTTTTTCTCCCTTCTCGAGTGAGATTGTAGTAGATAAAATCATTTTTCAGCCAGAGAAACGGGGTCATCACGCGGTTGGACGTGTTTAAGGCGATTCTAGAAATGTCAACATGGTTATAGTATAGTGTAGACGAAATTCCCATTCCAGATTGTTTGCCAATTAAATTTCAAAGTTTAGAATTGAATTACATGTGTAGAGCTCGCATATATTCCATCGCCTCACTATCCGTTTTCTTCTCTAGGTAGTCGCCAAAGGCCGACTCTGCCAGGATTGAAATTCGAATACAGATTTCCCATATTTGCTTGCACATTCATGCTTCATTCCGAATATTTATATTCTTTTAAAGAAGCTTACTACAGATCACGCGAAAGGCGCACGGCATTAGGTACTGCATCACGTTAAACGTTTCCCCTGTTTCGGCAAAAGGTTTCAACTTGTCCACCAGCTTTTTGCTCTCCTCCACAAAAATGGCGACTGAGCGTTCCGCAATTTGACGGCTGAATCCGGGCTGCAGCAGTTTCCTCCTGGCGTGATGCATATGAGCTGGAATGCTGGAAATCCCGTTGCCACCGGATTGCTTCCAAAACAACGACTGGATGTCTTCGTTCCTCGCGTTGAAATTGCTTTTTGTGAGGAGTTGCTGCAAGAATTATTGGAATATATAAAAACGTCCAACAACAAACTCCACGGGTAATATTTTAATGAGGATTTTTTTTTATCCAACTTACAATGGCCACGTCGTAAGAGCTGACGAAGAAGAAAGTCCTGTTGAAAAACCAAACCTTCATGGGGTCTCCCCATTTCTTGCACAGGCCCCAGCTCCACTTGTAATAATCTTTAAGAAAAATAGATTTCAAAATTATTAATTCCCTTCAACTGTTTTGCAGTGCAGTCCCAGTCTCGATGTACCTGTCGGCTTAAACAACATTTGATGTCCATTCCCAATTATGGGAAGAGCCTTCGGACCCGGAAATTGATTGATCAAATTTGCCTTCCGGTTGTCTGCTGACTTGAGCCAGTAAACCCAGAGGAGAAGCACGCCCGCAGCGAGCAGCTCCCAGTTGTAAGCTATCCACTGTTGCTGTCCGTCTCGGATGTCGCCACACGTGGAATTTCTTTCCCGACCAAATCCCCGAATCCGTAAGGAATGCTCCATTTTTTGGATAATGTTGAAAACCTGCAATCCACACTCACTGCTCTTGGAATAGCCAGAGAGGTGCGTTGGACTCACTCTCTCACATCCCCAAAACCCTATTTATATTCAAGCATTTCATTGCTCTCTGATGATCGGAGAAATAATGCATCAAAATCAATCCCTTCCTGAACATAAACTTTATTGCGCTAGTCGCAAGCTCAATTTCCGTATTACATACTAAGCTTGAGATTGCTATATGTTACAAGTGGTTTGTTTGTGTAGCTAAATGTTTCGAAATCCCGGTAATAGGTGAAGGTGAAGCCGTGAAGCTGTCGAAGTTTTGACATAGGGAAATGTAGAAAAATATACAATACTATCCTTCGTATAGCCTTTATAAAATATTTACACAACCACCTCCAAAGTCAAGTCTCATTTACAAACAGTTACCTTGAGCTATTCTGAATTATATTGCAGTCATAAACAATGCATGCATGCTTCTGCGGAGTTTCAAGGAGGAAGGGGCAAGGAGCTTTATGATCCAATATATATTTCCTGCATGTTATCACAGTGGTCTGTAGTCTGTACACACAATGACACAATACATAACTTTTTTTTGCGATCCAATGGCCAACATAGGTTTCCCTTTTTATGATGACTTTGTCCGTGTGACTTCCTTCATCCGGGTTTTCAGATTTCAGTAAATAAAAAAGAAATAAAAAATTTAAGAAATATTTATATAATACTTCTCGCGAATTAAATTAAACCCTTTCTTACCTTTCCAATTATTTGCAAAGCTCATTTTATGCAAAAGCAAGTAGACTGAATGAGTTTTGGAATCGGATTTTTAATTTTTTCAATGCTCTATGATACATTGTGCATTTAATATGCAGTGAGAGGAGTGACGTGACGTGATGTCCTGTCATGCAGATCCTTTGTTTTGCACCATTACATTTAAATAAAATTTATACCTAATTAGTATAGAGTGACAGTTAAATTATAGTGACATCTAAACCGTGAGCTTTCATTTATTAATAGGATTGCTTCCATAATTTTTAATAATTATTTACATATATGTAGAGAAAATACGTTATAAAATATCTATGATAAACTTGCCTATAGAGACGATATTTGCTCAACACATAAGACATTAGGCTTACTACACGTCAGCTCTGTCACTACCAAAGACCAACTATCATAATAGGTATGTACCTATTTATGAAATCAGCAACAAGTCCAGAGTTCGAGCCAAGTTAAACTGGAGAAATTCCAGGGGTGTGGTCTTCTCAATGAAGTTGGATCCCCCAAACTTAATTTGCAAGGTTGGGGTGGCTGCCACCATTCTTCGGAGAAGAGGATCTCCCATGACGAGTCCCACCTTTTTTATTTTCTTCCGGAGTTCCACCGTCCTTCCGTGCACATCTCCGGCATATCCGTACATTCCAAGCACAACCCCAGTAATGTCCAGCACTGACCACAGGTTGAAAGTGAACTGGACGAGGGGTACTGGAGACGCAGACTCACCTGCTCCGACTAACCGGATGACAATACAGGATGCTAGGATTTGGACCTGGGACATGACCAAGAGCACCTGGAGCAGGATGACCGAGTGCACTTTGTTGAAGGCGTTGGTAAAGAGTTGGATGGTTGAGTAGAGTCGGAATGTGTTCCGTCCGGTGATATTCTCCAGGCAGTGAATGACCCCTCGGCGAATGTCCGTCAAGCAGAGGAGCATTTCCAACCACATGAACATGGAGAAATCCCCAATGACTTTCCAAAAGAGAAAGTTTCCGAGTCCAATGAGACCTCTGGAGAGAGGGGTGCTGGCATTAAGGAAGATGAAGACATTGGTTGGGAATCCAGGCGCAATCACAGCTCCAGTTCCTAGCAGCCAAGGGAAAAGCTTTCCAGTTAGAACAAGCAGTTTGCTTAGGGCTTTAACCTTTGTAAATCCAGCCTGGACGAGATTCAGATGTGGCATTCCATTCACAGCCATCATGACCACGTCCAGATTTCCCGTCTGTTGCAGGTAGATTGCTGGAATTGTGATGACAGCAGTGCCCACATAACTGGCCTGCGACTTGAGGGATGAACTTCCCAGCTTGCCACCCCAGATTGCTTCGCGCAGCATCATTGCCCCAAGAATGAAGCAGCCCATACTTTGTAAACAGGTGACCATTTGATGTACGCGGCTCCTTGGCGAAAGTTGCAGCTTCTTGGTGTCATTGTTCCACTCCAGGGGATAATGGACTAAGGTAAAAAAGGGACCTTTTCTTAGAATGCCTGCAAACAACGGGATAATGGGGTTTTGAGTCGAAGACATGCCGCCAGTAAATGTGAATTCCTAAAAAATATTCTTATGGATTCCTTGCTATTATGACAGAACTACTCAAGTCACTACGGCAGACTTCATGTTCATGTCAGTAATGCAAAGGATGAACCAAAGCTATTTCTTGAAACTATTCATTTCTTTGTGTAATTTGGATAATTTTCAGTTTTGTTCCTATTTCTATCTCAACATGACATCGAAAAGGCATGCATATGCCTAAACCCTACACATCCTCTTAAATAAAACTGAAAACATTTGTGTTACGTCCAACACGACCATCGTTTCAATGATATCTTATCCGCAATTATTTCTTGAGCTATTTATAACAAGGTATGGTACTGGTACTACTCACCCACCATATTATGCTGATGTTGATGAAATAAATCTACATAAAACATTTCATGTAATATAATGTGTAATTTGGCTGATTTGTGATTTGCATGGGGCAAATGTTTGCGAATTGTGTGTGTCGTACGAATGGATAGGAAGTCGGTGATTACTTGGACGTTACAATAAGGGAGTCACTAAAAACAACAATTTTAATAACATTGGTAAATTAATGACGAGAGAATGAGAAACACCTTTTCAATGCTTCCACTTGATGAAGAGCTGGGTCAGTCTGGGATACGTGGGTAGTAGCTGGATGTCTTTGTTTATTGGTGGGGACATAATGCCACGTCAGAATTACCTAACATGACAAAAGTACGTACCAGAAGGCTCAACAACGCTTAGTTTGAATGGGGCAATGGTCCTGATGAGGGCTGACGTTGACACAACTCACACACTCAATTATGGTGGCATCCAATTTTGAGTAGAGAACTACCACGGGAAGGAGGGGATCTTTCTTCGCCACCCAGGTAAATTATATGACATTTGATTTGAATTTGAGGATAATATGGTGATGGGATATAGGTAAAAACTACTATAGGAGTAAGTAATTGGATCCCATGCACAACCAGGATAGGAACGGCGGACAACCGGATGTATGACGTATGTGCAACTCTTCAAGAAACACCTCCGCCTAATCTCCTTATCATTGTACATATAATTGAAACATTAGTTTATGCATGTCTTTATTCCGCAATTTATGATTCGACTGGGTGGTTTGCAACAGTAAGACTGGAATCCACCGGACTTCCACTCACATTCAGGTTCTACAGGATAATTATTGTGTTCATTTCAATCTGATATCCAAACTCTCAATCTCAAAAGCGTATTATGCATGTATCGCTCACACACGGTGTATGTTTTATTCGTTTCTGGAATGTCAATATATCCTAACTAACTCCTACTAAACCATTCTCATATTCATATGCTGACGAAGTTTTAAAATAATCCGTGCATCTTTGTCTTTACATATACCTTGATACTTTCTCGAAATTCTTGTTCACTCAGCTATTCAAGCTATGCTAGTTTACCAATTTGCTATTCCCTGACCTTAGAATAATATTTAGTTCACATTAGAACATTTTAAAAACAACATGACCACGATGAGGCAAGCGTTAATACGCCAAAATTAGGATTCTCAGTCAGGACACGCATCAATTTTACTACAACAACCTAGAAATTCCGGTGGTGGTTAGAATATGGTTAAAAAATTCAATGGTTCGTAACCAAACTAATTTTCTGTCCTACAGACCACATCAACCCTACTTTGAGTTTAAAAAATGACTACGATTTGATGGTATAATTAACAAACTGATTGGAATTCAGGTTAGAACCATTATTGACCAGATTCGATGTTCCGATGGAGGAGCAGGAACGCCAAGTGATACATACATAGGTACCTACTCTGTCCTCGGCCATTCCATACACCACATCCCCATCCTCTTAAGATTAGTCGTGAAGACAAACATTTCTGCAATTTGAAAAAAACTGCGGTTTCGGTGCAACTGCATTAGTCGAAATCAATAGAGCAAGTGGACCACTGCACTATTACTAACTAACGTAGCACTTATGTCGTATTAAAGTTTTGTGAGAAGGCTCATTGTCATTGTCAATACCCTTGCTTTGCCTTACTACATTCAGCAGCATTGAGCACATCCTCCAATTTGCAATCCGTTCCGTCCGTTCTTTGAAGCATCATGGAACAACAGAAGCCAGTGGTACGCAAGGTCATGGAAACTCAGCTTGACTGTATCATGGTATACGTTATACTGAGAAGTCTATAGTTAAGGCTCCTTGGTGGTACGTACCCCAGACGGACTTCTTCAAGGAACTTTCGATGGAATTAGCCGGAGTGGACGTCAGTTCTACCAGTTTCGTGGAATCCAGTATGCTCTGGTTCAAGAGAGATTTAAGGTAAGAGCAAAGCAAAGCAATAACTTTTACAAGAAAGGCACGAACGCACAAGAATTGTATTGTACAACTATTTAGCCCTCCGTGGAAGTCCCACCCTGGGACGGAATCAAAAACGCCACCCAATTTGGGCCCTCTTGCAATGACGTGGCTGAGCACGGAGATGAG
>JAANSN010001836.1:0-29067 GCA_036850665.1 Dicranocentrus wangi | reverse complement strand
AGGAATCAGTAAGTCAGCACATTCAACATTTGGTCGGAATTGGAATGAATGTCTGACTGAATTCAGAATTCAGAATGAATCAGTGAATCCCTTTTCGCTTCTTGTTATGCTACCTACAATGCGTTTATACACGATCACTACGATCAGGATCAGGATCCCAGATCCCACTATCCCAATTTTTCCCCTTCTTCCTCTCTGATTTAATTGATTAGCAAAAATATAAGCACATTTTTATTGACGTGAAGAAGATACAGTAATAAATACATTTAATGTACCACTAACTAACAACTCATCTCATCTGATCACTCATTCATCATTATCCCTCACTCAACTCATCTCGTTTCGTTTTTTAGAGTCTTCCCCTCCTCCTCAATCCTGATCTGATTTGATTCAATCTAGAGAGGTAATATGTAAAATGTAATGTACTACTTGAGTTTGAGTCAGTGCACCCACCCCTGTTCCATCCAACAACTTCCAACAAAAGTCAAAAAGTGCTATTACATTTGCAACTGGTAGTGGAGGTGGAACATTCAACATTGCTGGTCCCATATTCCAGTCCACCAGAAGAGAGTTGAGAGCTGAGAGTGTTTCGTTTCTTGGAAGGCATGAATGACTAAGGAGCGTCAATCAAATCCTGTAAATACTCTGGCTTTTAGCATAGGTATGCGCCTAATGTATTTGATTTGCATCTTGTACTTTATATTTGTAATTTATGTGTAGTTAAATATTTTACTTATTCTTTGTTACTCCTTCTTAATGTACTTATGTATATCAAATGCCAGATGCGA
This sequence comes from Dicranocentrus wangi, assembly GCA_036850665.1. Lineage (NCBI taxonomy): Eukaryota > Metazoa > Arthropoda > Collembola > Entomobryomorpha > Entomobryidae > Dicranocentrus > Dicranocentrus wangi. The sequence continues at coordinate 28,279 of JAANSN010001836.1, read as the reverse complement.
GTTCACGAAGGATGAAGGTCAGATTAAAATTAAATTGACGTTCCAAAGAGGCTTGAGAAGAAAAACATTTGCTTCTTAATTTGGAAATTTCACTGAGGAGCTGGAGGCTATTTTAAGACAAGCTGCAAAAAGTGACCTTTTGACTCTGTGATTCAATTGATGTTCAGCGTTGTTTTGACTATACTAATTTTCTTGGTACATTTACATTGGAAACATACAAGAACAAGGATGAAGGAGGATGGGGGTTCGCAGCATCAGCACAGCACTACTTCCTTGTGGTTTTTATAAACTCTATTATCATCCTGTTTTTTAGAATAAACCAAAGTGGTAACTCAAGTTTCAGTTTACTCCGTTCCAGACACTCCGTTAAACTTGGTTTTCTTCTGTGAATTTCTGACGTGACGTGTGACGTGTGTGTGTGCGATACAAAGTTTTTCAGCTAAATTCACTCGCCTCCTGATCCTGATGGTCACCCAACCAAAGTGTCAAAGACGGAAATTCGCTACAGAAGTAAGAGCATATTGAATAAGGAAAATTTGTGGCAATAATAATTTTGGTCTCAGTAGTGTGTTCTGAGGAGGGGGCTATACGTAACGAAACCTTCATTTGTTTTCTTAATTTACGTTTTCAGTGGAAATAAGTTTGCGTGCTGGATGACTTGATGGGAATGCCCAAAAATACACCCAGCCAGTTGCAATCCAAAATTGTATACTTACAACTTACCGCGTGACATTGTCTCATACTTTCCATTCCAGACGAGTCGAGTCGCTTTTCCAGGAGTTTGGAGAATTGGAGTGGTGCACATGTCAACTATTCAACTCAACTACCAATTTACTTAACTCTGTAACTAAAGGGCGTCACGTGAAGGGCTCCAATCATCTGAAGCCTATTCAGCTCCCCAGGTCTAAACTCTTTTGTCCAAATGTGTCCTCCTAAACGTCAGTCCTTGGTTATCAATTTGTGGTGAAGATTGGTGGCTCATTATGATCAAAATGGGTTCATTCAGAAGTTACGTGGATTTGGAGGAATATGAAATGAAGGTAAGCAAGATCATTGTTGTAATTGTATATAATTTGCAATTTATTTTTAGAATATCTTCATCACTAGTTATGCGTTATGGCTTTGTTATTATTATAGATTCCAGCACCTGTAAATGGCTCCTTCCTCCAGCCGAAATTTATTCCAGGGGAGTTGGTAATAGCTGAAGCGACCAATGTTCTCAAATTCACGTCCTTGTCGAAGACCAAAGGGCTGTCAGGGTCGCTATTCGTCACAAACGCTCGAGTGGTGTTTGTCTCGTCGGATCATGTCTGTTCGGAAGATTCTTTTCCGTTGTTGTCTATCAACACCCTGTGGTACTACGACAGCAATACTAAAGCCTCATCCGCCTCTTCCTCCTCCTCTGTCAAGAAAACAAGGAGGAAGGTGAAACTCGGCCCAATGAGACCTCAATCAGGTTCTAGCAACTTTTACTCGTCGGGCACCTTATCACAGCAGCCAAGCAGTCAGCATTTGATACCGTCCTCAGGCTCGACCCGAATTCATGAGATTTTCATAGTGTGCTCCAACTTTCGAACACTTAGAATCAGTTTTAAGTTTTCGCCAATTGACCAAGGGCTTCGCGTCTGTAACGCCATCATTCACCACTCCTTTCCCGAGCAGCTTGAGCGCCTTTTCTACTTTGACTTTTGCAAAGCGTACAATGCACAGTGGACGAGTGCCCTGGGTGGTGGGAGTGTTAGTGCTGGGGGAGGGATTGGAGTGGGCCTTTCCGGTCGCTCCTTTCTTACCATTCCATCGTACATGGATAAGGGGGATTGGCTGAGGGAGCTAAATGTGACTCGAACGACAGGAGGGGGATACCGAATCAGTGGGATGAACGAGGGCTTCCAACTCTGTGGCTCACTTCCGGAATGGATTGTCGTTCCCTCGGAACTAAATGACGCTCGAGTGCTGAAGCTCGCTGAGAAGTTGAAAGGAAGTCGACCTCCCCACTGGACTTGGGGGGACGCCAGAGGGGCTGCGATTCTTATCATGGGAAAATTGAATAACGACGCTGATAGCTCAGCAGAAAACTCGTTCTTCGAATCACTTCGGAAAGTGCACCCGACAGGAGCAGCTCCATCGATATACGACCTAGATCAAGTTGTCAATTTAAAGGAAATTCGGCAATCGTTTGTAGCTTTAGTGGACCTCTGCTGTCCAGAATCCTTTTCCCAATACCAGGAAGCGGATTCCAAGTTTTATTCCATGTTGGAACATACCAGGTGGCCAATTCTTGTGTCAAGGGTGTTGGCAAAGTGTCACGAGATTGTAACTGCGTTGATGCAGGAAGGAAATGCTATCATTCTCCAAGGTAAGAAGAGAATTCGTTAAACCAGTCCGTTAAAACTGTTTTATGCGGAATGCGGATTATAATGAGTAGGCAATTAATTATTGGGTATTGTTTTTTTGTAGAGCAAGAGGGCCGTGATGTGTCGTGCCTCTTCAGTTCACTAGTCCAGCTAATTGTTGAACCGAGATTTAGAACTGTAATGGGACTGTTTTCCCTCATCCAAAAAGACTGGGTTGCCTTCGGTCACCCATTCCACAAGACGCACATGCACACTAGTCCAGTATTCCTCCTCTTTCTTGACGCTGTCTTCCAGCTCCATAATCAAAATCCCCTAGACTTTGAATTTAACGATAGGCTCCTGAGTAGCCTGTGGGATTCCAGCTTTGACTGTACCACAGGCACGTTCCTCTTTGACTCCCCGCAACAAAGAAAATCAAACGTAAAACATTTATTTTACTAATCAAAGAACTGAATTACCGAATGTAACTCGTTTTATGTCAATTTTAAAATAATCATCTATATATTTTGTAGGAGCTATGCAAGGATTCCACAGCGTGGGTCAGCATATTTTCCAGTGCAAACTTGGACACCGGAACCACAACCAGTCCAACCGCGACTCCCTCCTCGTCAGCCAGCCGACCAGCTCCCTCTAGTCCTCGTCAGAATTTGCTCCTTACGAAAAGCTCGATACCGCGAGGGCTAATGAATCCCTTTTACCAAGTCAAGTCCCTTCTTAGTGGAATACCCCCTCCAGGAAGTCACATTAGTAGCCCAGTTGTTGGGCTGGGTTATCACGCCGGGAGAAGTCCCGCTAGCAATACTCAGGTGCTGTCTTCGTGCAATTCGACGCTCTGCGATATTACATTCTGGGAAACGCTGTACTTGCACCGGACGCTAGAGATTACTCCAATGATAGTTACCAGTGGGGAGGGTATGTCCATCACGGATCCAGTGCTGCAAGGGGCGAGTCCACAGGCAAGCCCGGCGCACTCATCCTCCACCGGCTCGCCGGCACCGTCTCCCTCCTCCAAATTCTACTTCCCTCTCCCTCCCCTCGTGGACAGTTACCAGCAACGGAGAAGGCCAGGCAGGGAGACCACGCAAGAGCTAAAGGTTGTGGAAGACCTTCTTTCCAATTTATCGGAGACAACACGCTACAAGCGAAACGTGTCGACTGGGCTGAGTATAGCAGGTGCTGGAGTCAGCAGTGGGGGCATGTATTTACCCAGTAAGAGTAGCACATCCTCCGCCGGACTACTTCAACAACGTCATGCAATGTCGTCTTCTGCAGTATCTACACACCGAGGTCGACTCCTTCCTTCAGCGTCATCCTCCGCCACTTCATCCCCAGTTATAGGAAACATGTCGCGATTTGCCAGTAGCAGCAACAGTCCTGTGGTGCCCCCCAGACGGAATCCCTTTCTGAATCTGACGAGTACTTGACCGGAGCTACCAGACCCGCAAAAAATATTGTTGTGCACTTCCTTTATCTAATCTAAACATAAGAAACAAGATGAATCGGCCTAGGCGATGAATCTACAAATCGTCATATATCGCTTTGATCATCGAACCGAACTGCTGCCGCTCCATGTTTGCATTACTGTTTTTGACGCGAAGAAGCCTGATTTCTATACTTGATACGCCTGTCTGTGATCTGATTCTTCCAGTTTAACGTACTACGACGACTACTACTACTGTCAGGTTCACAACACAACCAGACTAATAATTTTTGCACAAGTGTCACTTCTATACAAACAATGCATTTAACACAAAACAAAACTAAATACATTATATGCCTTTTCATTAACTTTCATTTACACACCACCTTTATATTTTCTGTGCATTTATTTTTCCGTTTTTTGATAGTGCAGTTCTCGCAACTTCCAAGTCGCAAACGGAGATATGTTAAAATTAAAAAGTATACCAAATCATAAATACCTATTTTATGTTGCGTGCGTTGTGCTATTTTCACAATAGTCCAGCTATATACTATGTAGTTATTAAAGATTCACTTACTTAAAATCACAATTTTGTAGAACAAACAAGCTTTTATCTAATCAATCACATTTATATATACCTACCTATATAATATATCATATATTCAAATGTTACAAACGTATTAAGCATAATAATTGTTGAGAACGCGATAATGAAAAGAGAATGAGTGTAGTATATTATATCAAATCTTTTATTTTATAGTCATTGTTATAATTCATGATGATGATGAGGTCTGCTGGAAATAAACAAGTGATTCGCTGAGAGTCACTCCCTAAACGCATTATTTTTTTATTAAGGATTTCCATCAAAAACTTTATTTTTCTCTTGCATAAACATCTGTTATAAAGTACAACAGTATTAAATTTCATTTGTTGTAGTTGTTAGTTTGCTTGCTTGCGTTATCACGTCAATAATATACTTTTTGCATACACATAATATTAACTGTCGTTTCCTGTATACAAATTACATCAATAACAGTTTTTCAGTTTTCAGTAAGAATGAATAAGTAAAAAATGAAGCTGCTAGTCAATTTCCCAACGTAATAATACGGTTACTAATCATATCATCTTACTTCTAGTCAAAAAAGTAATAATACAGATCCAACCATATTATCAGTAATTGATTTTTTCGTGAAAACGAAAGAAAAAAACTTGCTAGCTAAAGAATATATAATGAAAGAAAACACATATTCCTTTACATTTTGTCGCCATAATATTTGATATCCTAGTACAGTCAATATAAATACAGATTGTAAAGAATAAGTACACAAAGTAAAAGCGCTTTTTCAACTGCATATAATATGCAACCCTCCTGCTGGGCCAGAAACAAAAACAATGAAATGCAAGTGTAAATATTGTGTTACAACTAATTTAAATCCTAATCTATCACTTCTCAATCAACTGACATAATCAAATGTTTTAACTTAAACTGTTCTGATGATTCTTACAATCCAATGAGAAATTAGGGTTGCATTGACTTATTGACAAAAATATGCTTACCTATATAGTGATGCCACCTCTACTACATACCACCACCACCACATTAACAACGTAATTTTAATTTAACTAGATACAACATTAACAATAAGATTTAACAGAATAAAAACTAACTGAACAAGCAATGCATTGATAAAATGGCTGTAAGACAATATGGAGTAGCATAATATATATGACATTTGACATGACAGAGACACAAATTTCATATGTTAGTTTGACAGTCAGTTTGATTTGAAGCACGTAGACCACACCACTCAAGTAATATATTATATACCATTTGAAGCAGTCATCAAAACTTGCATTTTTTGTAACAATAATACACGGTAACAATTTAACAGCAAAATTGCATTGTTAGCAAAATAGTGAGGGATAAGTGGGCACACCTTGGGTCCTCGAAACTGGTTGTATATATCGAACTTGTGTTGATTGAATTTGATTAATAATATATGATATAACGTAGTGGTATACATGTAGGACATATTATACTTATACAACGATAAAAATAGAGTCAAGCTTGTGAACTAACGATGTTGCACAATACACTGAAAAATTTAATAATAATCTTCGCACACTTTCCATTTTGTCATAATAATTGGGTTAGGTGATAGTAAGATTATCCGGGACGGGAGAGGATAGTACGGCTGCGACCATGGAGGACGCGGTGCTTGACTCATTCAGGTGATGGTCGTGGTCGTGGTCGTGGCTGTGGCAGTCATTTCCCGAATGGTCGTGTCCACCTACGGTTAGGGAAAGGACAAAAGGCATGTTCGTATATTACAACTGATGTGCGAAGCGAGGTGAACATAGATTATAGAATTATATATATAGAGAGCTATAGAAAGTTATCCTACCGATAAAAATTTCAACTAGGACCATAGTAGCAAAACCTAAGACGACGAAAGCCAGTTGTGCTAATCCTTTGCCTGAAAATCTAGCACGTTCCCTAAGAACTACCTGGAGAGTCGGGAAAGTAAACAAAACAATTTAAGTTCTCGCTCATACACAAAGCAAAGTTTTGTTAATACCTACGTAAAATATCAAAGTTGATAAAAATAAGACAGCGGACAGAGAAAGAAAATGGATTTTTTACCTCAAAGAAAGCTACGTAAAGTAAGGTGCCACTGGCCAGAGTTTGCAGGACACCTACGAGGATGTTTTCAGTCTGGTTATTGGGCTCTTTTACAATCTCAGTGATTATTGTTCCAATGGCGATACCCAGTGGGGTCATCAATGCAAAGAAAAGCACGTATCGGAACTTGAATGACGCACTACATCAACAATAATCAAAATCTTAATGTAAAATAAGTATAATGGTAAGGAGGGGGGGTGTAGCCAAGCTAACCAGGGTGTTATTTCCCCCTGTGGTAAGGAGATTTTTTTTTTGATTTACAATGGTGTGATGTGGTGTTATGCTTACCTTGCGGATGTAGTGACTAAGGTACAGGGGGATGAGGACGCATTTCTAACTTCCATACCTAGACAAAATGCTTACCCAGTGGGGTCATCAATGCAAAGAAAAGCACGTATCGGAACTTGAATGACGCACTACATCAACAATAATCAAAATCTTAATGTAAAATAAGTATAATGGTAAGGAGATTTTTTCTTATTTACAATGGTGTGATGTGGTGTTATGCTTACCTTGCGGATGTAGTGACTAAGGTACAGGGGGATGAGGACGCATTTCTAACTTCCATACCTAGACAAAATGCTATGACGAGTTTGTGAGCTGCAATTGCTCCACAAAGATACCATACTTCACCGGCTTTCCTTCCCAGTCCAACAGACAATCCTTCCAGTCCAGCGTGTACTGACAACGCCACTAAACCAACTAGTGATCTCAGTCTGGCCACGATCTTCCCCTTATCCTCTTTCTACAAACACATGTCCTCATTATTACTAGTTATCCAATTAAGTTGACCACTATGACCCCATCTTTGACCTATTGAGTTTCTCTTATTCACAAAGTATATTATCAAATCAATGACTTACCGTTGACACTGTGATGTGACTTTTATCTTCTACCGAAGCTGCATTGTTGCAAGCGTTACTTGGAAAAAGTTTTACTTGTTGTTCCAGCTCAACTGCGTTATTTGGGTGGTGATGATGATGGTGATGAGAGTGAGAGTGATGATTATGATTATGAGAATGAGAATTATTAGTTAGGGTGTACTCTCCAGATCTACTGTTTTCTTTGGCAAAAAGGTACACTGCCGCGGGCTCATCACACCGGTTCGGTGGTTCCTCATGATGAACATGGACCCCGTGATTGTGGCCGTCTCCAGTCTCGTCTGAATTGGTTAAAATTTCAGATTACTAGTTTAACTGACTGACTGCAATAGGTACTACTCATTACTCAGTAATTCGCTTGAAAGAGTCTTTTTAGTAGTATAACTTACGTCCATGGCCTAATGGTGAGTGGAGATCATGACAAACCAGAAAATGAGCTACTTCCTCGATAAAATAAACAATAAAGATCCCAATACACAGCGACATTTCCGGCGTGAATCCAATATTTTTGGGCCAGAGTTCTCTTGCCTGTTTTATTAAAAAGTAAAAGTTTCAAAACTGAAATATTTACCGATATTATTACTTATGATTACTTGATGGCATCATTATTGTTATTACCTCCGGAAGGATGTGAACGAGTGAGGTCGCGATAAGGATTCCACCTCCATATGATAGTATAAGAGACAAGGCGAATCTAGGAAAGGCAGAGAAGACCCGGAAAGCTGGGAGGAGGCCACATACTAGTGACCCAGCGAAGATTATCGCAATGGATACACATTTTGCTATTACTACGTCCGACATTTAGAAATTTTGATGGGAACCACTCACGTCGCACTCAGCCCTACTTTGACGACAAGTTTACCATCGATCGATTGTTGATTGTTAACCGACGCCCACTACCTCCGAACGCAATTTCAATTTACATCTATCAATCGAATAACTCAAAGTGTTAAACAAAGCAGCAGTGAGTGCAGCAGATAGATGACAGAGTTGATAGTCAATAGTAGTTAGTTAGAACGAAAAGCTAATCACACTAAATACAACTCACAATTACCGGCGGTTTACGAGAGTCACGCACGCACGCACGTTTTTACAATCAACAATGTTCTACACAATTGACAGTTTGACGACGCGAGTATATCACGGAACACACCACTCGTGAATAAAATGAACAGCAAAAGAAAGTGGTATATTGGTTGCGTTGTTGTGGCGGAATCGCACTGCTGACTGTCCGTTCCAGTCAGTTGGAGGTACATTAGCTTTCAGAACATTCTACATTCACACGACAAACAGTCGACAGTCACGTGCTGGCAACGTTGCCACTTTTTTCTTTTGAGTTATTAATAAGCGGTTGGTCGACGACTCGCCAAAGTGACAACTGACGACACCATATAGAATGCCGGAGGTCGACTCGATACTTATCCAGCCTGCAAACGACACAGATAAAAAAAGCATTATTAGTAGCACGTGTAAACTTGCGACACCAAATACTAATAACTATTATGCTTTGTATGTTAATTCAATGTCACTTATGTCATCAGTTGCATCTACTTACAGTTAACAGACTACTTTCAACTTTCAATTTCAATGGGGACTCTCAATTTACTTTCGTCTTCAATCTTAATTTCAACAGCTTAGGTAATTTGTTGTAGGGACAAGGAACAGGTGACATGTGGATGTGGAGCGAGGGGTTCTAGTAGTATTCTAGCACGCCGAATTCGAAAGTGGCCCTCCCTCAGAAAAAAGAGGGGAAACAATAAAAAGTAATACTACAACATAGCCTCCTAGTCTACTAGTCGACCACTCCGTCCGGGTTTCCTTCCTTCTCAATCAAGCAAAAAAGCATCCAGCCAGCCACACAGCCAGGCAGCGTCCGTAAGTCCGTATCGTATGGACTCTATATCTATTAAAATGTATGTAGGTAAGTACAGAGTGTGAAAGACGGATTTTGAGCAGGTAAAAAAGGAGCTAAAAAAAGGTGTCAGCAGAGAACAAGAGTCGTGGTCTTGGTCGTCGTGGTGTGGTGTGGTGTGGTGGTGGGTGATGTGATGATGGTCTTCTCGTCCCGATCCCGATCTGGATTGTGTGTGTGCACCACATGAAAAGTTGAACAAGAAGTTAAATAGAGATGCAGAGAGAGCAGAGACGAAGAGCGAGTGGAGTTGTGTGCGTGAAGTGAACTGAGCGAGCGAGTGAGAGAGAATGTGAGAGAAATGAGTGATGCGAGGAATACATAATACACAACTACTTACAACATAGGTAAAAAAATAATATCCTCTCTCTCTTCGCTTCTCGTCCGCGCGGTCCGTAATATGCCTATCTATCGGATATTGAGTACACGACGGACGGACGAGCGAAGCTAACAAACAACGCAAACCAACAAAAAGAACTTCTCCTTTTCGCTCTGCTCTGGTTGATACACATGAACACATCATATGCATAAGGATAAGGACACGGGAGACGAGACGACAAGCATTTTATACTTTACTTACAGTCGCTCCCTGCTGCCTCCCAAGCAAGTAAGTAAAAAAGTAAGTAAGCAAGTACTGTGGCAATTGTGGCATAAAATATCAATATCGCATCAACTTTCTCAAAAAAAATCCCTAAAGCATCGTGTACCTCCTTGTTGTCTCACATTAAGTACATGCAGAGTGAGTGTGAGTATGAGTATTCGGCTTGGAGAGCACATTATTTAACCATCATCATCGAATCGAGATATTATATGCCTTTCAATTCATTCAATTCAAATATTTTCTCTCCCTTCACATGGCTCAACATCAGCATGATGAGTATGATGACAAGCTTTATGTAAAGAAACAAGGTAGGCAGGCATTTTAGGGACATTATGCATTGGAATTGGAAGAGCGATCAAAAGGCAAGGGAAAAAAATCTTATATAATTTGCTTGTGTACCTACCTACCTAACACACATTTAACGAGGATCAACGCAAACGACGACATTGCACTGCACTGGTGTGTTCCATGTTCCATCTCCATCCAGTTCTTTAGAGTATGGAAAAATCTTCATAATATTCTTCATTTAATGGATAGGGATATTAAGAAGGCATCAAGATGGTTTTCAGGCTTACATACAAGATGCTCATATGAATATGGTATGAAATGGTAATGAGTGGCTGATTACAGAGTAAAGACCTTCTCTACTTCCACGCGTAATGACAATTCAGGTTTCTTTTTTGCAGCGTGATATGATATATGATGACTATACAAGGACATGGCCAAGTGCAAGTGGAAAGAAAGCTAAAACTTTGAGTCCAAATGTCCAGAAAAGGAAATTGATCCTTTTCAGGATATTTATGGCACTATATATGTATCCTAGCCTCGCCGCCTGCCTTCCCGATGCATGTCGTGAAATATTTCCATGCAAAGTTATTCGACTTTTTTGGGGACCCGACTAATACCGTTTGGTTGGGTAGCAAAGTAGCAATTGCCCACGACTTTCGGACTAGAATTTTCGAACAACTCAACAATGGCTATGACTGGCAAATGGAGCAGGGAATATGCCATTCTGGCATACGAGCACAACCGGGATGCGTGCACAATGCAAAAATGTATTACCTATGAATAAAGATATTAAATAAATGAATGACATTTTAATAATTTCCATAAATGAAATCCATGAATACTACCAAATCAAATCATAAATTACTCATCACGATGATATGTGTCGACCTATTTTTTCAATTTTAGAGTCGACAGAAAAATGGAAACATGACATTCCAACTGATTTGTGATACACTTCCTACAAATTCACATTTAACATGCAGATGGCTTCATTTGTTAAATGGTATGCATTCTAAATTCTAATTCATGCATTACACCACTACACACTTGTCTCTTGTGCTCTTGTGCAGATATCAATTGTTCCTTTTGTAGCGTCTAATCTGTCTTATTTATTGCATGCCCGTCATGTCATTCATGCCATGCATTTAGACCATAATGGAAAATGTACAACATACTAACAACAGGTAGTTTATAAAGTATAGCACAATAATGCAAGTTTCCTTCCTAAGCGAATTCGATACCTAACTTTTACGTATTACTGGTAATTGAATTGATTACATATGCATTTCAAGAGTACGCTGCTGATAATAAGTACGATTCTTGTGCATAAAGCGTAAGTAAGTAACAAGTTTCTCAGAAAATGTGAATGCGAATGCTGACATTGTGCATTGCTGCTGACGCGACGCTAAATGAACTAATGGACAGTGAAAAGTGGTAGGTTCACTTATGTCATGTCTATCATATCTTGAGAGGTTGCGGTTGTCCTTTACCTACAGGATGTGTATATAGTAACCGGGCAAATGGTAACAGTGAACTAGTGAACACACTGACTAGACTCTGAGCATTAATTTGCGATTCGAGTGGAAAGCGACAAAACTGGCAAAAGCGAAGGAGGAAGTAAGGAACAACTTATTGAATTGAAATGCGTTTATATATATGTATTGTACTTTGTACATTGTGGTACTTGTATTATTTACATGTTACAACCGACCAGGAAGCAAAAATGTACCTTTAAAATATTTTGGGTTTGCGAAAGACTGAATACCTACTATTATTATTATTATTTGCTTTTATTATGGGAGATAAGATGCGCAGTTTTGAAGTTGACACTCTCCTCGTTTATGAAATCTGCAGATAGTCCACATTAATGCCAACTATCTACTATTATACAAAATCATATTTTATGTATTGTACGTATTGTCCTTTTGGATAATTTATTTTACTTTTTACACGGTGAAATAAAATGCTGATGCTATTGTGTGGTGCAATTCTGCGCTTCACTCCACACCAGACATGCGGCTTGTATTTGGCATTTATTCAGACCCGAAAAATGTGCCGCCCCATTAAAACCTAACTGCCTCCATTGTAATTCGATTTACACGTGCAAATGAAAATATGCGAACGCTGTTCACATAATAGAACATACCTACGTACATAAATATGTAGTTTAATTCTATTTAATACCTGCTTTCTTGCCTACACAAACCACGTAACTGACATAACACTAGTTGTATGTAGGTGCAAGTACACAAAGAATCCTGATATTAAACAGGTGGATTGACATTATGAACCATGAACCATAATATTTCATTTATCATGTATAGAATTCATTGTGTGTGGGGAGCATGTATATACATACCATACAGCAACGAGAAACAACACTTGTCCAGCCAGACCAGCCCGAATACTTAGATACCATAACCGGCTTCATCAATTTATGTTTTGACTGACGAATACTGATAGAGTATCGAGTATTTAGGTTTCAAGGAAGACTGGCTTACGCCGTTATCCAACGCAACCCAATGCACGCCAACACAAATCGCTTCTTGACTTGACACTTGGCAAATATTAGATATTTATGTCCGAACTGGGTATGTATGGTCGTTTAATGGTTTTATGGAACATGCAATTGAATTAAATGTTCCCAAATCCGCAGTTGAGCGAACACCATTTTCAATCATCAAACAAATAATAAATATATGCTACATTTCATTTATGATTATGAACATTTCTTTCTGCCACAAATAGCGAGTGTGTTTGTAAAAACATGAACATTATCAAAATAACTACGTATGTGGAACATTTCGGATCGTTCCTTTTCGTAGCCATCTCAAACAGGTAATAGTGATGGCGGTCTAGTTAACGCCAATTATCAGGATGCCACTAATCCCACAATGTGAGCAGAAGGAATTCACAGCGGCATTTCTAATTTACCTTGACGCTCCACATTTACTATTTACTCACATGTTACAACACAAGTATATGTTGGTCTGATAGAAATAACTGAATGAATGCTAAGTAAGAAAAAGTCCAAGTGCGTCACTATATGTGAATAATAATATTATTCCATGCAGCATAATACACAGCAGCATTTTCTTTGTCTGCTTTGACTTTATGTAGTTTCGACAAACCGATCGATCTTTCCTGCCTTGCCTTACGCATCCCATTAAATTAAAGAAAATAAAACGTGATATTTTATCACACATTTACCTACTCCGAAGTCAACAGTTTGCTCACCACCAGATAGTACCAGAATTGGGAAAAGTCACAGACATTAGGTACATTCTCTCAAAGTTTACTTGCTCACTCACGCATTGCAAGAATGCGCTTTCTGCTTTCCCCGTCTCTACAAACATTTCCGTCCTGTATTAAGCAAAATGCACTACAACGACTTCTATACTTTCCCTTGCTTTATTCTATCCAGCCTTTCCCAGAACCAAAAACCCAAAAGTGATGATGTGATGTGATGACCAATAAATTGGTGTTTTCCCTTTTGGTTGCGTAATACCCCAGGGGGAATGGAATGGTTTCCACACACTTCCACTTTTTATATAGTAGGTACACTATCCTACTTTTCCAAAATGAACTTGCCTATAAACATGGTCAGCTTCCAGTTTGCTAGCTCACCGATCTTGCCAAATTCTAAATTGTCTCTGGAGATCGTGAATCCAGCACACGCAATTAGCAGGGATGGGGGAAAGCAATAAGGTGACCGGACGTTCAAAACAGTTCTTGACTGACTCGTGTGCTCCCTGCTCACTCAACCGGTGCTGTTGGTTGTGAGTTGTGAGTGAGTAGTCTCCACAACTTTCGCAATTCCCAGGAATGAAGTAATTCTCTTACAAAACTAGGTCTACTTGACATTTCACTCAGCCGGTGCTGTTGGTTGTGAGTTGTGAGTGAGTAGTCTCCACAACTTTCGCAATTCCCAGGAATGAAGTAATTCTCTTACAAAACTAGGTCTACTTGACATTTTCCCGGACAGAGGCAACCATGCCAGGATGTACCAGGCACAATAATAGTCCTTGGTTCTATGATAATGACTTGACTCTATATTTAAGCTTGCGAGTTCCTTGCACTCTCCTCGCAAATAATATGTATTCAGAGTTGGAATTCCAGTAGTACTCATTTTAATGGGCTTGTCCAATTTCACCGAGGCACGATGATAAAGTAGGACAAGTAATGATAATAATGATGTTCGTACCAGGCTGGATCTGCACTGGAGGACCTTGAGCAATCTTTCTCTTTCTGTGCAATATTTAAGGTAGTAAGCGTGTGTGCGACGCAATATTAAAGAAAAATATGCGAAGCAATAATGGAATATATAGAGTGACCTTGCCCAAGTACAAACACATAGTTAATACTTACCTTGATTTGATTTGGGATAATAATGGACTGTTTGGCCTTGTCCCACGATTACCTCTTTCGCCGTCTTCGTTTCCAGTGTAAATTGTAAGTAAATCCCAAGTCTTTTATAGTGTCGCTCTTTAAGAAGAAAGCAGGAACGACAACTACATTTGAAAACCTTTTCCCAGAGCCGGAGTATTTACAAGCAGACAAGGTTGAACTGAACTGCTTTTCTGTGGTATTCCACAATGATATGATGATGATGACGATATTGACAAAGATGGGATCGGGGATATCTCCACCAGTCAACAAGTTTCCATTATGTAGTCTCACATCTCACATTGGATTAAAAATGCCCGTGAGTCCAATCCACAACTTTCACGAGTCAATAAAGATATCTTATAAAGGATTTTGTGCATGCTTGTATTTGTGTAACCTTGATCTTTTTTATCAGATGCCACAAATCGAGGCGATTTACAAGAGGCGAGAACACCTGTCAAAGTCACTGCTTATAAGCCTAGGGCAACTACGTGTGAGATTTACTGGAAAACGTTAAACCGGATTGTGAGACTATAAAAACCTGAATTTTTTAACAGTATAAATATGCATATTTATCAACCATATAGCGTGCATGTGATCATGAATGTTTTGCTAGGTGTGAGCCATGAACGAACTAACGGTACAATTTACCAGGAAGCATTAAATATATTTGATATTTAATGTATTTAATAATAGTTTGACTGAACGGCTTTTCCTGGAAATGTACTTTAGTTGTTGGTAAAGCATTTCAAATTCCCAAACGGTCAGAAGGAGTTAATAATAAGTTTTAAAATTCAAAGGAACAGGATTTGCTGTTGCAAACAAATATTTGTTCCGTGAAGTTCCTGCAAAACATGCTGCGAATGAATTGATAAATCCATACGTCAAGTCAAACTCGTTCGCAGGGAATTTTTTATGCATTATGCATCCGCGAATTTATTACATAGTTGCAAAACAAGATGTGGACACTTTTGGAAATTGTTATCTGATGAAGTGATGTGATGATCATGCTTATTGCTGCCATTACTTACATTCCTCAAAGTTTTATGATTTAGTGTATGGCTGTGTTCGACTTTCAACTCATGAAACCACAACAAACAGTGTATTTCATCAATATCTGTTGATGCCTTACTGCTATCTTGTAAATAATGCAACAGCAATAACAGCAGATGCGTTCTTTGTTTGGGAATTTGCATGGGAACATGTACGACATTTGTTGTTCTGCAGTGAGGGAGGATGTCGTTTAAATTACGGTGTTATTGTGTTGGCCCTAAAAATGACGCAGGTTAACCTTATATGCAGACAGCAAACATACCAACATTCTTTACGACGGCATAAACTATGCTGATAAATATTTGTGAAAGACGTGAACCAGGAAATGAACCATCTTACCAACCAACCCTCAAGCAAAAATAAAATAGATATCTGGTACAAAACGAATGGTAAGTAGGGAGGAAGGAAAACATTGTTACACAATCTTTGTTTACGTCATACAATTTAATATACAAATTCCATAAAATATACTTAAACATAAAAGTCAATCAATCAAAATCTACTCAATCAAAATCGTTAACAAATGTTAATCGCTTCAGGTTCGGCCCGAAAAAAAACTCTGACTAGGTATAGGTATAATTTAAATCTACGTAGCAGGAACCATTTTAATCATGGGATTAATTTGAGGGAGCGCACTAGCAATAGTACTGATCACGCCCAATAGTCCAATAAGGGCTGGACTAAAGTTGACAAAGCCTAGTGTGTTTAGTGGGATAAATACATCACAAACATTTTTCAGTGTGTCCACCGCCACATCCCCATGGTCTCTTATACACTTGCCAACCACCTTGGCCTGTTCTATACATTCTACAACTTTCACGCTCTTAATTTCACTCTTGCTAACATCCCCCTCCCGCTCCAACACTGGGACACTACTAATAGCGGATGTTGCACGATTCCGGGAGTGCTTGACAAGACGTCGGCTCTTTGTTTGAAAAAATTCCTCCTTGTATATCCGGCGAATTTCATAAAAATCTCGTATAAGTCCAAGGATGATGGAGTATAGCCAGAATCTGGTCGAGGTTTTGTCCCACTTGGAAGCATCAATTAGGTTGGGAGGTAATACACCCAGCTTGTCTAAACAAACAATGTGATCAATGAACATAAAGCAGGAGCTTGAGATTCTTGAGAGAACCGATGTCATTCTGACGAGTGGGTTCGAAACGGATATCATTACTGGCATCGCGCTGTGCAGTGTCTCAAAAAATCTCCCAAAACGAAGAACTAGGTCAAAATAATAAAACGTCATATATAAAAATTCAGCCAAAGACAGCTTGCGTATAAAATAGCGTAATTATCGATAGAGTAGGTGTAATTGAATATAACATTTGCCTACCTCTCCTCATCAAGCCTAGAGATTCATCCAGTCGCTTTGCTTTCTCCGCTGATTTCACACAGGATCTTTGCTTTGTCAATGTGTACCACGCGATACGACTAGTGTACTGGACTAACCTGTTAAAACAAAATTCCCAATTACGATAGAGGTTTCAATACAATGGCATAAACCATAAAATAAAGCTATGAATACTCCAAAATGTAATTAAAAGCATGTTAAGACTTACCGGAACACCTTATCCCGACCAGCGGTCTGGTTGTTAAATTTGACAAATTCATCCATCTTCCCCATTGCTTTCACGGTGGTGGAAATCTCTGCGGATGGAAACGTCTTCCAAACCTGTGACAGGATAAGTAGTAATATTATTCAGGTTTGTTGCGGTATTGTACTGTAATAATAATAATATGTATAGTAGCAAGTTTAGTTAGTTGATTGGCCTTTGCCGTTATTAACAAGCAGCAGAGCAGTTTACTTTTACTTGCATATTTTTGTCACCTGCCTGATTTGGTGGGATTGGATGTTGGATATTATTGATATTGATGGTTGAGGTTTCTTCTTGTTTGTAATTTAAAAGCTGTAGAGTGTGCTAGGGAATGTCGCAACCCTCTCGAGCAAAGATCGTCAATCAATCGTAATATTCGTAATACATCATACAATACAACAACAACATAATGCTGAATGCTGACTTGACATTTATAGTAGAGTAGAGATTTTAGATTAAAAGAAGATCTATGTTTTATTAACCCAACCTACACATCACACTTCAGAGCTGCACAATAACAACTTAATAACAACAATACAGAATACACAGGAGGACACACGACCACGACGAGCACACGACCTTACAGACAACAGAGAATTAACTAATTATGTATGTATGCTATGCATGCTGTGATTAGCTAACTACGAGGAGAGGGTTGAAAGGTCATTATTATCGTATCATACTAATCATAATATAACGATATCCATAATATTCATGCAGCACTGCACTACGTCAATCCGATCATCAAAAACAAGGAATGTGCAGAGAAGTTTGGTGTGTCCATTTCACCATTCCATAATAATATTCCACGTCCATAAGGATCTCCACAAAATCCATACACTCAACACACTGCCACTCTGCCTGTCAATGAATAATATTGATCTTATTAGATATATTGTTATCCTGAACTACGGATTTGCAACACATTCATTTCAACTTTTCTACACAATATTTAATGAAATCTAGGTTTTCTTTCCATATTTAAGTACATTCATGACATGAACACTAGGACCTTAACAAAGTATACACTCCTGACTACTGTCAGTCAGCACAGCACAGCAGCAGCACTCAGCAGTCCTTCTTCTGTACTCTTGTTCATCTGTGATGTGATGATGTGATGAGGTTTAAACAAAGTTGGGGCGCCTGGAACTTGGGGCATGGTGCTATTGTCAGGCGGCGTTGTGGGTTGGCCCCCGTTTGTGGAGAGCGAGTGAGTCTATCAATGACGAATGAGTAGATACTTTGAATGAGTACTTGGGTTATCTTGCCCGGTTCCATTGCGCGTTCCGTTTCTGTTTCCGGGCCGGGTGGAGGGAGTAAAGTGGAAAGTAAAGCAGTATGCACTACGTCGTGGAGTGGAGGTCGGTGTGGTGAAACAGAATAGGTGGACGTGAAAGCAAAAGTGTCCTGCTCCACCGCACATTAACTTTTTGGAAATGCGTTCGTCGTCCGTCGTGCTTTGGAAATCCATGAAGAAATGCAAAAACAAAGACATGAAACTTGATGCATGCATATGCATTGCGTTCATTGTAATTTCATTAGTTCATGTTCATACGGAATGCAAATGTTTGGAAGCAAATGGGATGTTGCTCATCAAGTTGCTGGTTCCGGTTCCACTCCATTCCATACCGCTGGCAACGACAATATACCCAAGCAAATATGAATGGATGTAACTTGTATTGTATGTAACTTGCAACGGATACATAGGGACCAGATACAGGCACCTAGTTATAGGACTGGAACAATGCTTTTATGCTTTCGCGAGATATGAAAAGTTTGTCCATCCAAATAATAATTGTACATACACTTTGCCCCTTTTGTTTTTCATTAGGAAAACGTAATATTGTATTTAGGTTTCGCTTATCAAAAGTTGAAAGTGAGTAAACATATTCTATAATAATATATTTTACCAAGAGTTGTATACTCATTTCTTTTAGTCAGTCACTCTCGGCTTCCATTCAACACAGTCAATGGGTACTTTACTTTTTCCAGTATAAGTAATAAAAAATCCTACATCTTCCTAATTTAATTTCTCCGTCGTACCAAATTTAATGTTTTTGTAACCCACACACTTTCACTCACTTCCCATTTGAAACTTAAATCAAACAAGTCGGTAACTATTTTGTTTTTTAGTCCGTTCTTCCTTCCTCCTCCTAATTATTATTACACTACTAATGACTTTTTATCATTTTTCTACAAAAAATAGTAAATCATTACACACTACAGCTCACAGAGAATAAGAATGTTGCATTTTTATGAAGAGGACGTGAAAGGAGATGAGGGGATACTGGTGTGGAGCGAGTGTCCAAAGCAGATAATATTTCGTCCTGGAGAAAGTTCTGGGTGGAAACTACATATTAGATATTTCCTAAACACGGATGTTTTTTGGGAGGAGGAAAGCATTGCAAAATGAGTAGATTCGAAGTGAATCATGTACTAAAAAGTTATTCTAACTTACAATCAGGCAAGCAGGGGTACAGCGACAGTAGTGAGCGTGAGCAAACTTATTCCATAAATTGTCATACAACAAAATTACAATTAAATTGCATACTTATTACATAGCTTGTACCAAACAAACAATAAATAAAAACATGCACACTTCCCCTGGACTTTTGTTGACCTTACTTTGCTAAACCTTCACCCTTCTCCACCCAGAGGGTACACGAAGCTGATTTAAAAAATTAAGGAGAGAACATAATATGACAAAAATTGGATCTACCTCAAATATTTAATATACATTGTTGTTTGTATATGTACACAAATTAACATAAATATATTGCAATGGTACTCATATTTGTCAAAGGGCAGGTCGCTTGATCTTTACTGATTTTGTTGAACTGAACTGAGCGTGCGTACCAAAGATATATACTTTGTGAAACTTATAACTTGTGTGACAAAACGTAAACGTTCCCACCACAATTCCACACGCCGAAAACCTGGATCTCTAAAAAATGTATGAAAAAAACTGAACACTTTGGAAAGCTGAGGGTGACCAGGCACATATAGTCTGTCAGTTTCTAAAGTCCTTGTTGTTCACTTCGTTTTTAAATCAAAAGTTGCTGACAAATAGATAGTTGATAGTGGCAGCTCGTCTACACACTCACGTCATATTACAAAGAGCTTTTCTCCCTTTCTCTTCACAAGTTTGGCAATGATTTTGAAGGAGAAATCTCTTTCCTAATGAACTTTATCAAACTTAATACATGTACAAACAAACTACACAACTAACGACCACGGATTTTCTAGTACTTAACTTTTCTAGTAGATTAACTTACACTGAAAAAAGCAATACTACTTTTTTAAATCTGATATTTGTTCTTCTTGCTTCACCCAATCCCCCACAGCAGGCCCCACTAGTATTTCCCTACAAACCTTCATTCACTCCCGTTTTTCACAACAAAAGGGAAATGATAAGTCATTTGATATTTCTCACTTCAATTAAATAACTCAAGGTTTTGTAACTTACTTTAAAAATCCGGATTATAAAGTTATTTTATAGCGGCAAGCATCAGTTTCAGTTCATTTTTTTTAAACTAAAAAATACACTATTATATTATGATTTTTCTTCAAGGTAAGCTTGTAGACTTGGTGGTGTACACAATAAAGTTTTTACTCCTAAAGGCTTAAAGTCTATATAGATAGGTATGTATGTAATATACTGTTTTTCCGTTTTTAAAAAAGTACAGCTGAAAAAATGCTCACACAATTTGTGTAGTCTCTATAGGGCATACATTTTTAAACCAAAGTAAACCGACGATGATGCACTAACCTGCTTGTTTACTTAAAATTAGCCATAAGTTTAAAGGTGTGTACTTTAGCATGGTACTTTAAATGAGGTATATAATATAATATATTATTCCCCAGCAGAGTAATTAAAATACAACGGATATTCAGCGTTAACTAGAGATTGTTGGAGAGTAAATATTAAATTATGCTGATATAGGGATGTAGGTAGGTAGGTAGGTAGGTAGGTAGGTATATAATTACAACTATAAAAACGTCGAAACTTTTCACAAGAATCTCCTAGATGTACTTACACTGGTATTTATTATTTAGCTTAAAAATCTAGTAAGTTGTATAGTCGAAATCGTGAATCACGTCGTGTTTTTCTCTCTGTGACAAAGAGTTTTTGTTTTGACAACTGGTGTTTCCTGTCATGCGATGGAGGGGTCTAAGATGATTATAATTTTTGACAAAGCTCAACCAGGTTTTGACTGTAGTGGGGATGTGCTGGAGGCTAAGAGGTTTCTGAGTAGTGACAGGGCTAACGTTTCGTTTCGTTTTTAGAGAGATACTGAAGAAACGTTCTCGGAG
The DNA here is from genome assembly GCA_036850665.1 of Dicranocentrus wangi. Classification (NCBI taxonomy): domain Eukaryota; kingdom Metazoa; phylum Arthropoda; class Collembola; order Entomobryomorpha; family Entomobryidae; genus Dicranocentrus; species Dicranocentrus wangi. The sequence goes on along the minus strand of JAANSN010001836.1, from coordinate 6,789 downwards.
CGGGATGTAGTTCCACAGGAAACAGTCAAGGGAAGAGAGGTGGAAGGTGGGAGGGTTGGGGGCAGAGCCGGACATCAATTGACCAGCTCCACTGTCACAAACTGTTTGAGACGGTCCAGGTATTGATTGTACAGCTCTACGTCATTATGACCAGCACCCTGAAATCGAAAAAATGTTAGAATTATTATGGCGGCAAAATGGAAAGTTAGTTGTAGGAAACTGGGGACTCCAAACTTACTTCGACCCACAGTGGTTCCACAGCTCTAGGGCATTTGTCATAAATAGCTAAACCATGGGAAAAGTCGATAACCTCATCTTCCGTCCCATGAATCACGAGAACAGGCGACTGAACATTTGGGACTTTATCAATACTATTAAATGAAAAAGAGTTAATGTAATTAGCGTATAAAGAATATTATGGCAATAATTATTATGGAAAGGCGAAAACCTGCTTACCTAGGAAAGGCATCAAAGAACCAGGTTCTTCTGGTGTTGGGAAAGGCAACGCGCATTCCGGACATGAGTGGAGAATGCAAGATCACAGCGCCAACTTCGTACTTGGAGGCGAGGTCCACAGTCGGAACCGTTCCTATACTTTGTCCATACAAAATTATATTTTCAGGAGCAATCCCATACCTCGTCCGTAGGCAATGCCACGATGCCTCGATATCGGCGTACAGGTTCTTTTCAGAAGGTTTCCCTGAGCTGGCCCCATAACCTGCGAGAACATAGCCATGATATTACATAAAGATTTTTAATAAGAATGAAACGGGAATAATGTACTGTACTAATTGCGGTTTCAAAGCTGGGCTTACCTGAGTAGTCATAGCTGAAAATGTTACAATTAATTCTGGAGCCAAGGCCCACATAAAAGCTACTCATTTGACCTAGGTCGACGGCGTTCCCGTGCGAGAAGAGGATCGTGAAACGGTTGCTGTTTGAACACCTCACGTACATACAAGCAATCCGGTTTCCTCTTGAAGTTCTCGTGTAAAACACCTCAATGTTTTCCCTCTCCCTGTCAGAATACTGCCATTCCGCCTTGTCATTAAAATCAATCGAAAATTTGGCCCCGGATTCGTCCGGCGTCAGTTTATACGACGGCTCTGGAGGGAGGAACGCCAGCTTGGCGGCGATTCGAGATGGAAACGGTGGGCAGCAAAAGAGCCCACATAACTCACTAAAGCTCAGTCCATTCATTTTGATTAATTAATTACTCCCACACCTCCACACACAAAAAACTAATCACATTGATCAATTACTACTGGATATACGTTCACACTGCACTGCCAGACCAAATATCTTCTCCACAAAAGTTTTCTTAAACTGCTACGATGTCACTAATTCTAAAATCCTTTCCATCCTTATTAGTCCCCACAAATCAAATTTTCCAACATTTAACGGAACATCAATAATAAGCTTTACAAAAACAAGAAACTCCAGCTTTTCCAGTCCACGAATTTCATTCCTTGAGTCAGGTACTTGTCAAAATGACACAGGCACACTGGAACAATCAATCTGTTAAATTAAAAAAAACATTTCCAAAGTATTACATTTAGTATATATTGTCACTCGCAACCAAAATACTGATCATTCAAATCACCTACCTACCATAACACGAAGGAGGTTAGACACTCGAGCGAGGTGGTTGGGTCGGGTGGGTATTGACTGGAGGATCAAGAGAGATTGCAACGTATTAAACGAAGCTCCTCGAAACGCCAAATTCCTCAGCTATTCACTCCCATTCACCCACCATAATATCCTCTCTCTCTCTCTAAAAAGAATCTTGTCAGATCGTGGAGTCCGCGTAGGCGTTCAAAATGTCTTATGCCTTTTTATCCAGGCTCACAATTAGCGAGAAATGACAGCTTCCTGCAGTAGTCGGTCGGAACGGAAGCCCACGTCACCCAGCAAAATGGAGAGTTGGGAGAATCTTTTTCTCTCAAATTATATATATTTTCTTCAATCCTAATCCATTCCCAGAAGCCCCGGTCCACTTGTCCTCATCACTGACAGCAGCCTCTTTTCACATTTTCTTCCCCACTTCCAATAAAACTCCCATTTGTCCCAATCCTTTCGAGAACAATACCGTTCATTAGTGCAAATTACACTTCACTCCTCGTCGTCGTGTTCCACTCTTTCCAATTTTCCCCTCGAGAGATCCCAAAATGACACTATTACAGGATTACAGGAGGAGGAGGACTCTGCTGGTACGTGCCGAGATAACGGGCAAACGGAATAATATTACTATTTTGTGTATTGAATTGCACTTGGTGGACACAACCTCCATAATTATCGTATTTTTATTATTATTATTATTGTAACTTCACTCCATGACTTTTTCCTTGGGAGCTGAGTAGTCACAGTAGTAGTCAGATTCAGAACCGAGCCTTGAGTCCAAAATACAGTTATCCATAACTATTTTGTTTGACTATGTTTTCCGTCACACTTACTTCCGTGATGAATCCTCAATCCTCAATCATCTTCAGCATGACCATGATCAGATCATCATCAATCCCTACTTACTCCACTATCAATCAACTAGTATATGTATATTGCATGTAGTAGCTAGTTATTATTATGATTATTAAATTAGTGAGAGAAAAAAATATCGCATTTCGTATTTGTATTAATAATAACAAGAATAAAGGATCTGCCAGAATAATATAAGTTTTTGTTGTTTGAGCCCCAAACCTGCCAGTAGTCCCATGCCCATGGCTCATAGAATAGCGAAGAGATCTACTCACTCATCTCAATCTCAACATTCTCAACTCGACTTTTTCCATATTCTCGCGTATCGTATCCGTATTCCGTACGTACCCTTTAGCTCTGTGAAATTCGTATATTATACAGACCAGCTCACACTGTGTATGTATATCTCTCTGTGATGATGGTGGTCCTCATACTCCTCATAGTCCTCATCATCGTCATCATAATATGTATCTCCTTTATCATCGTCGTCACCACACCGTCATCTTCTTACAGAAACACACTTACGCACACACACAGGCACACAACAAGACAATTCAACATTTATTATCCGATTTTTTTCTCTCTCAAAAGTTCACGTTCAGCATCAGCATTCTCCTCTCAGCTCTTCTGTTCTTGTGCTCTGCTCTGACTCTGACTAATATCATGTTCATGTACATCAACATCAACACATTTACACACAAAACTATCCCAAAAATGCCGTGTTTTTAAGAGTCTCTTCTAAAATGCTATTCTCCCCTGCCTGGCATTTCCTTATTACAAGGCAATGCAAATTGCAAAGTAAGCGTAAGGTATGTTTTGGTTGGTGACTTGGTGAGTATATGTATCTAATATTTGGTATGTTGCATGTTGTATGAACCACAAAAAGAGGTGGCCGTGCAGCAGCAACACTGCCTCCACTCTCCACATAGTCCACATCCATCCACAACAACAGTAGTAGTAGTAAGTAATGCTTTCAAAATATGTGGTATCCTTTTCTATCTCTTTGTAATACTCACTCCCGAGGAACACTATTACAACAACCTAGCCTTTTCCTCCACACACTTTTTTGTTACATGAAATGAACACACTATGAAATGACTACTGACTGATGGATGAGGTAATGTGATGGGGAAAGGAAACTTTTTATTTCAAGCAAGGTATTTCACATTTCACAATACAATGCAGATCGCCATCCAGATGTCTCACTCACGCTATGCCTATCTGCTGCTTGCTTGCTGCCATAAAAAACAGTTTTCCGTATCCAACTAAACTATCAACTACTTAGGTACTTTACTACCAAAAAGCTGTTATAAGTGTAACGTCCTCACAGAGAGATTATGTACATGCATTAGTATTAGTATTTACGTGCGGTTTACTTGCTTTCGGGAGACGATGCGAGATGCGATGACTTCACAGTAGTACTTCACGATTAGTTCTTCTCTCACTGATTCTATATCTACCTACCTAAGTAACATAAAACATAACATATATATATATCTTTGTGACTTGTTGTATGTAGTGCATTAAATATCATTTCATGTGTGCTACACTTGAGTTCACAGAGAGAGAGGAAGAGAGAGAATGTCAATCGAGTCTTCCTGTGAATGCTCTGCTCTTATTGTCAATGGGGCTCTTCTCTCTCTCTCTCTGACTGCTAAATTTGCTCTGTATTGGAAAAGGATGTGGATATGGATGGATGTGATGTGTGTTTGTGTGTAGTACCTCTGCTCTCCGAGTAAAAAATGTGTTTTGCTCCTTTTGCTTTGTCTCTGTCAAAAGCAATTCTCATGTTTATCCTTTTGTATATGGGCCCATTACCTCTAAAAAATGTTAATAATATCGCACACGGGTCCACATGATGAGAGCGATTCAGATGGACAGTCAAAAAGGCCTGCTTCATGGTTATCACATCTATGCACATATTGCACATACATCACCAATCGCCAAACTCCCAATGTAAAGAGTAAAGACCCCTTCGAGTTGCTTGCTTATTTGTTAGTATGCTTTTTGGTTTGCTTGGGTTGGTGGTTATCAGGAGCAGAGAGAGCCCTCCATCCAGAAAGAAAGACAAAAAAAGTACACACATGCCATTAGGATGATTTGATGGGACGTGTGAAGTAGAAAAGGATGTTATGTTTCTAGGAAAATTGGAATCCGGATCAAGTGCTTTGTATTCACTTTTTTTATCTCGGAGCTCCAAAAAAGAAAAACTGTGCCTGAAATGGGGGCTGTTTTAGGAGGTACACACACTATGATAAATCTAGGGCTGAATTATTATTACTCATGTGCCTTTTTCATGCTTGTTTGTAAAAGTCGACTTAGGTATGCCCTTTTGTGCTGGATTTTGGGTTTCATGAGAATGCATAATAGCATAATGTATATTTGTTGTGCGCTTTATGTTCGCGTAGTACATCCTGTGTGTTGACGGATGACGGGCTAAACGTGACTCTTTTGACGCATTCCATGGATATGGATAGTCATCCACATATGAAATGAAATCACAAATAATATAGGATATTATGTGAATGCATTTGCATTTTGGAAACACGAACGAAGGAAGAACAAAAAAGTGTTCAAGTGGATGAATGGGAGTCGAGTGGATGGACTCAGGATATTATGAATTGATACTCGAGAATGTGCAATCTTTTAACAAGTAGACAAAGAGCAAAATGAGAATAACTCGTTCGTTTGCTTTGTGTTTTTCATTTGACTATTCCGCTTTGCACAAGTCTCTTACAATTAATTTACATTACAAAAATACTAAAAATAGTAATTGTAGCACTACGAAATTCAATTAATTTGAGAGACTAAACTATGACTTTTTTAATTTGAGTTGCGTTGAGACTCGTTTTTAAATAGCCTTTTTTAGGAATGGGTAATTATGTCGGAAATAACATGCTGTAAATGAAAAATGAATTACATACCTACGTACGGTTTTAATTACTTTGTAGTATGTATATACTGCCGAAATATCAGCATCCAAGTTCTCGTTATACAAAAGCTGATAGCGGGTCACAAAATGAATTATGACATATTATGATGGAGATTGAATATTTCTGTCTTGTTCTTGTTATTTTTGTAGCGGAAATGCAAGTCGAATACGGCATGTATTAAAATGTCAGAAAAATAACCCACATAGTTTTTAATTGAAACAAGATTTTATATATAAATTCAAAATTCATTTGCTAATCTTATTACAAATTACATACAACATTTTTAATTTGTTACAAATAGATCATATCCCCACAAACCTAAAGTAATTAAGGCATTAGTTGGCTTCCCATTTCCCAAGAGCTACGCTATTTGCGAATATAACGCTTAAACCAGAGTGCGGAGTGAATGGCTACATCCGTTCGTACAGGTGCTTTCCATAAAGAGTGACAATCGGGATACACACGGATCCTGTAGATGAAAAATACAGTTTCAGCTATTTCATTTCACAACGCCATCAAGTACATAAGCCCTTCATGTTCAAAAGATTATCAATTCATGAATGAATGAATGTGTCTCTCACTCGGCAACTTTGTTGTAGGCTTTTAGTGCTCTGTAGTAATTCAGCCCTTGTTGTGCTGGTACTCGAAGATCCTCTGACCCAGTTATCACTAATGTGGCTGCCTTCACCTTCTCCACGTGATGAATCGGGGAAGCAGCAATCAGCTTTTGTGCATCCTGTGCATCTCGAGCAATCGGTAATATGGTCTGGATGGGAGGTTCTGGAAGTGGAAGAGCAACCCCCGATTCAGCGCAAACCCAATCTGTAATATCTGTTGTTCCCACCATTGTCCCCAAATCTGTAACAGGGTTTTCCAAAACGGCCGCCTTGTAAACGTCTGGGTAAGCGGATGTCAGATGAGCAGCCAGGAACCCACCGTGGGAACCTCCAATAACAACTACTTGCTCTGGATTCAAGGTGGGGTTAGAATTCAACACTTTCTGCACAATCGCCTGACAATCCTTCACATCCTTGTCTCCAGCTTTTCCAAGGAGCTCATCAGAAGTGTCCTTCACTCCACCAATGCTTCCGACATAGTTAACTCTAAGAACCCCAAATCCGAGCTGCAGGAAGAGTATTACTTCGTGCGAGAATGCGTCCACGTAGCAGCTGTGAGGTCCGCCATGTGGGAAAACAATGAGCGGTACACTGTTTGGGGCTACAGACTCAGCCGCGGGTCCGACGTAGATTGATGGAGGCGAGTACTCTCCAACTACAAATTCCTTCATTGTTGGGAACTCAATCGGAGTTGCGGCTGGAGTGATTGGAATGGGTTGATAGTCTCGTGCAATGCTGAGTAATCTCAGAGTGGGGCTGTGTAGAGT
>JAANSN010001835.1:0-29086 GCA_036850665.1 Dicranocentrus wangi | reverse complement strand
TAATTCCACTTCAGGTTTTTTTTGTGTTCCTCGTCCAAATGTTATTTCAGGGGGCTCCACGCAGGGATTTGTAATATCGTTTCATCATTTGCATACGGATTTAAATCCTTTTCCTCAATATTTACTTTGCCTTTGCTTTGATTTAGATTTAGAGACAGTTTATTGTCAAAATTGTAGTAGTAGGAGGATGGGGACATCACACGACAGTAGTGCTCCATTGCGACAGATGCAAATTTTCCCGACTAACAGATTTGACATTTGTGAGCAAGGAAAACAGACTCGTCGATTCCACCCTGTCGAGCAGTCAGTCAGCTAAACTCGAAACTGTTTCCCTGTTATTCTATTTTTTTGTGAGACTTGTAGCGAATGTCGCTTCATTGATGGAATTAGTAATTGGGGGACACATAATGAGTGTTAGTTACACTCCACTTGAACCGCACATGGTAAAAAATATTACATATTTTATCCCCGTAGTTTCTCCTTAAAAAAGCTCCTGCTGGTTCCCGGATCAGCTCCGAATAAGTGATCCAGATACATGCGCGTATTGGCGAGACTGACGATATACATATCGGTATTGGTAGCAGCGCATTTGTTCCAGTTCCGGGGAGTCAAGTGTAGCCCGTCATTGTTGTAATTGTTGCAATAATGGTGGGGGTATTAAGGGCCAGATCGTATTTGTGTGCTCCTTGAAAAAAATGCATGTCAAGAATGATCGGGACTTGTTGACGTTCTCCGATTACTCATGACCATCATGCGTTCACTATATGTATTGTCAACAACCTTACCGTTTCGAGTCCCACTTGACTTTTTTATACACACACACACAACACGTATTATCCCTTTTTTCCATGTCCACGTCAAACGTCATCCAGCATGTCATTTCATGATATATCCCTCCTGCCTATCCGAACTGCCTAGTCGAGCTGAACACGCATTTATATTTTGGATTCAAGTGGAACAAGTGGAAATTTTTACAACAGATGGGTTACCAAAAATAAAAAACCTCCACACAGCTGAAAATGTGGTTGAGCAGAGTAGTAGTAGTAAAAAAAAAAAGTTAAAATTGGGTGATGACAATCCGATGACTTTTTTTGTTCTCCCCGAATCCGTCTCTATTATTCACCAACTCTAATTTTGAGGTTGAGCACCCGCAGCCCTCTTTTTCTTTTAATTTAACCAGAATCACTTTGTAATTTGGATGCTCCACTTGTTTCTTTTTTTTTACCGTCCTGGCATTTTCAATTTGTGAGAGGGGATAAGTACCCACAAGTGTGTAGTTTGTTTACATGCCTCGGCCCTTCCCAGTCCGCCCTTTTTGGCATTTGCATGCAACATTTGTTTCCGACTCCTCTCAACCTAAATACATTCCGAACACATGCTTCCCAATTCTTGTCAAGTAGCAAATAAAAAAAACATAATATCATTCCCGACCGACCGGCTTGTTGTTAAATACCTTGTTTTCTGCTCAAGTGCCGAGCTCCGCTTTTTTCTGGTAAAAATATCCGTTTTCTACGGAAAAGTAAGCTTTTGTGTAGTTGCTCACGTTTTTATTGGTTGTTTCCTATTCATGGAGCATTTTGATACCAGGTTTTATGTGATTAGCTTTGATTTGATGAGTACCGCAAAGTTGCTGCTGTTGCTGATTTAAACGGCGATATCTAATCTGGCAGAGAACGGTATGTCCTAGTCAGAAGTAGATTTGGTTGAGAATGAGGTTGAAATGTAATGTGTTTTAATCGCGAATCTGCCACTCGTTCTTACCATCTTGAATTACTGAAAAATCCGCACGATTACAAAATATCAGAATTTAGCAGTGCATCACCTCAATAATAACACGGTGAAAGGTCCAAAAGCAACCAATTTGGTAAAAAAAAACAACGCATCAACTCTCCGTCGGTTGCACACGGCTATTGTCAATCGGCACCTAAAATTTGAGAGTAGCTCACTCACGTAGCAGCAGTGAGTCTAGGTTTTTTTTATATAGTTTGATGCCTGTGCCTGTCTGGCTGACCGCCGTCCACCCCCGCGCCGCGAACAGATAGCATGGGCACACACACACACACGGTTCAACATGAAATATGGATTAAAGAACACAAAAGAGAGGAGTTCCATATTTTTTGTACACCTTACTCATCCACGAGTTTTTTGTCATTGTGACGATGTGTCATGCGAGGAATGGAATAAAACGTGGAAACACACAGCACCTACCTCCACGGAGAACTTGCTGATTACATCAGTCACGAAGAGTATATAATATAGTGGCGTACATCCACCGTCCCGGAAGTCCCCATAAAACAAAATAATAATAAATGACATTTTCTCAGCTAGAAAGTAATCAGGTTTTCCATGTAAAATACACGTTTATTGCATTAAGATATCAACAAAAATATAGTAGAGGGCAGGAGGACGTGGCTGCTTATTAGACCGATAAAAAATTGCTCATCACACGGATTGAGAAATGTGGTCGGTCGGAGGCATGCGAGAAATACACACAAAGGATGAACACTGGCTTTTCAGTCTATTTATAGAGTTTTCTCAGTTTCTTGAAATGGTTTATGAAAGGAGAGAAACGCGGAGGGGAAGGAGGGAGCGTTGCAGCACAACACGTGTCTGTTTGTATAAAATTACTAAAAATAGAATAATATTTAAGACTTGTTGCAGTCTCCCTTCCACATCGAGACTTGTATATATCGTAAGTCTCGTCCAGATCCACTTGACTCCATATATAATATGCTCCAACCAGAACTACACTGCTGCCCTCGTGTTTATGATACAGTCCGCTTCGATGTATTCTGCTTCGAGACGGATGCAAGTCATCCTCATTTGTGAAGCCCATTAGAGCTCAATGGAAATGCAGATCCCCTAAATGCTTTTGCATACATTAAGCGTGCGATCCTACTACCACCACCACGTCGGATTTTTGTCAATCCTTTCGAACGAGAAAAGCCGTGAAAGAGTAGATAGGAGCTTGTCACATTTCCGGATCACATTTCCAACTGCTGTGCGTGCTCGATGCTCTAATATCCATCCCGATATAATATTGTCATCCTGCTGATGACTCGTCCGCCTGGAATTTTATAGCTCTTATCTGATCCGATCATCATGCGACGAACCATAGCACTTACTCACACAGTTTATTCGCAATTTTCCTCGAGAGATGAGCAACCCGAGAAGCTACCTGCTATATTGAAGCAGAGTATGTACATGGTGGGATGGTCAGCAAAGAAGGAAAAAAAATTAGCTTTGCAATAAAGCCCATTGTCGCAAATGATAGCACTCAAACGGGGATTCCAAAAAGTGCTCCCTTTGTGAAGGGGATAATAGCCCCGAGAGTAATTTGGAAAGAGAGAGAGAAGGAGTGAAGATAAAGTTGCCAATTTCGGTTAGAGAGCAATAAAGTGCGAGTAGCCAGAAGGGATCAGAAGAATACACATATATTTATTCTTTAATCGTGTGTGAGTCTCGCTCGCGAGTGTGTGTAGATAAGAGCCAGTTAAGCCCACACACATCGGAGGAGGGTGACATCCATCCGAGTTTAGTATCAACATCCACCTCCACGTTTTTCATACATTTTCCCTGGAATTTCCACGATCGGTGGAATTGCGGTAATCCATCCCGGTGGCCATATGTGTGTGTTCCTCCATTCATTACTTCTCCCGGACAAAAACAAAACACACAGGCTCTAGCATAATAAATTTGTTTGATGCAATAAAATAAATTGCACAATGAGATGCATTCTCGTCTGAGCCCACGAGGGCTCAAAAGTAATTAGACTGTAAAAACACGAGAGCCCTTGTATCATTTTATACACACACTTGCATTTCACCGAGACTTATATATCGCAAGTCTCGACTTCACTTTGTCCGCACCAAAATCTCATTTCCCTACGCCAAAAAGACGCCGCAAAGAGAGGAAAGTAAACGTAAACCCATTGAGAGAGATAGTGACCATTTGCCATTATGATTATTAGTCGACTGTAGACATTCTCAATTTTAGAAGAGGATCCTCTTGTCTATCTAGATTTATCGTCCCGCGTAACAATAATAATAATAACGCGATGCTCCAAGGTTTCGGCTTCATTGTCCACGGATTACGGGAGAGATTTTCCCATCCAGTTGAAATACCCCCACTCACTCCGTCTCAATTCCCCGTATTTTACGCATATTTATGCTGCACCGTTTTATGCTGTTTAGTGTCATTGCACGTTTTATGGGTTTTCAGCACACGAGTCCTTTTTAGTAATAAAGTATATAATATGGTGGCAAGGGATAATAATGCACAAGGTGCTGGTGGCAGTAGCAGCAGTAGCGTCGACACCACCACCGCAAACCATTCCTCACCCGTGGTTTTAAACGCTTCAAATCAAAATTTACAGCCTGATTGCAAAAGACTCGAGAGTCTTGCTTGATTTTCACGAAATTGCTATATAGATAGAGGAGGAGGTAGTAAGATCCTCTTTTCGGTTGTAAATGTTGTATGTATTGTCTGGTGCGGGACGTAAATCCTTCATGATTACTATGAGCTCAAATGTTTCGGAGCGATGCATGAGCCTTTCCCGAAATTGCATTTTACTTTTGCGGATTTCAACGAGATAGATTGGATCCGTAGGAATGCGATGTGTGTGTGCAAGCTCCTGTGGGGGTCCTCTCTCCTCTCCTTATCCACACGCTCTCCCGATAAAAACAGAATCCGGTTTTTTACTCCTCCTCTCTGTCACGTCATTTTTTTTCTTCTTCTTCTTTTGGGGCACGTGAGTCAAACTATTTTGTTTCTTGTCAGTCACAACGTGAGTGCGCTAATAAAGATGTACTCGTTTTTTGCAGAGGAGATACAAGAAATGGGAATTTTGCGTGCGATTCCACTACTCATCCAATAACCCGAGAGCCATATGAGAGGGGTCGTAAAAGAAAAAAAGTTGGGAGGTGGGATAAAGTCGAATGTCGTGTTCGCTGACAAGACAAAGTGTTATACCGCTTCCATTCCGTGATAACATCATCATCATCTTACAAATCCGCTTCAGCTTCACTTTACTCCCTTCTCCTCAATTTTGTTACTACCTACGCTACGCTACTATTTTAATACCTGATATGTTTCAGCGCCGAAATGATTTGTAATATTTTCTCAGTGCAGGTTTAACCGATAGGTTTTTATAGTACGCAGCTGTCTGCCTTGATTTGTACTGATTTCAAAGTAGAAAGGTGAATGTCTCCGGCACATAATTAGTGGGAAACTGCGTCGCAGGAGCGTCTCGACAGGTCATAGCGCCTGACTGACAATGAGTAGCATATTCAAATGAAACGGTTATTGTTATGCATATAAATCTTTGAATATAAGGTGCTCGGTCTTTTTATGCATATCATCAGAGAAGTGACCATATCCAAGTGAGTGTGAACCGAAGAGCATACAGACAATCAGAGGTTTAATGGAATAACGGCCATTAAGAGACCACACAAGTAAGCGACCTTTATCAATAACCGATTTTTAGGTAAACAAATCTCCACTTTTTCACCAGATATTTATTCCCTCCACATCTCGGAGAGCCACAGCTTGAAAAGATTAGCCACACTTCTTCGCAGAAAGTGGAACAAGAAGGCGAGATAATGTATGTAGTCCGAAACGGCTTATCGTGAAAAGTCAATAACCATAAATCACAAGGTATTTAACAAGTTATAACAAAAGCCATGCTGTTCGAGTCATCAGCATCATACCAGTTACAGCAACTAAATAAAAAAGCTAAGAGCTGGAGTCCCATTGAGAGTAGTAGCAGCGCCTAATCCGTCAGTGACAAGGCCACGTAATAAATTCGTCAAACTCGATAGAAGCCCGTTGCCCAAATAAATCTCACTTTTTTGTGGTATCCCCAATCCCCAATATTTACATACAATCAGGACAGCGCCCTGCACCGAGACTTGCGATATACTTACAAACCCACCACCACCACCACCTCATTTCCCTTCTCAAACACTTTTTTCTCTCTTTATCTCGAAATACCCAGATTAATTCGGATATTCGTTTGTTTGCTCTCTTGCTGGACATGACGATAACGGGAAATTAAGAGGAGCCCTTGTCTTAATTTTTACTTGTGTGCACACTGTCTCAGACTGGGAATTGCGTGTTTGTCTGCACCAGAAGCTCATTTAAACGAACGCTATTTATTATTACCTTTTCTTACTGTGCTGCTTTTTCTTGCGCAACTGCGTCGCTGCTCTAAAAGACAAAAGTGTGGAAAATTTCCCTTTGGAATATGTGAATATTCATGCTTTAAAAAAGGGGGAAGTGTAATCGATAAAAAAAATAATGTGTAGCTGCGGTTCTGATATGATAAGACGATTTACTTCGCCTCCTCATTTGTCAATACTCGTTTTACACTCGCAACTGCGTCTTAAATTTCACAAAAATCAAACAAGTAAAAGACATGCATATAAAGATCTCATCAGTTTTTTTGGGACACTGTATATATCCTCCGTAAATGAGCCCAATTGGAAAAGAATAAATGTCTTGTTTTCAAATCTGGGCTCATCCCCTCTCCAAGAACAAGGAATAACCCACAAAATTTATTGTTTGTTCTTGGCGAGTGATAAACATCAAAATATATCATTTTCCTTAAAAACTTGAACTGCGGAGAAGAGGAAGATTTTTACTGAGGTTTCACCACCATTTTACGGGAGTAATTCGAGAACCAGGTTTGCTCGCTCTGGGACAACCCCAGTGAACGACGCATAAGTTCGCTCCCAAGTTTCATACATGTTCCGTGTTTTCTTGTGAAGAAGGAATACTTGCGCTCGTTTAAGTACAAAAGTTTATATGTATTTTGGGGGCATAAATGTCAGTTAAAGTGAAAGAGGAGCGTTGTCAAATGATGTAGCCACTGTGTGTGCACTGTGTTAGGCATGAACATAAAGAAATAATAATAATTTCAACTCACTTGTGACTTCTTCCCTTTTAAACTCCACTTTGGAGAGACAGAGAGAGGGTATCAGGTTACCCACTCTAAAATCCACGACACTCACTCACTCGCTCGCCTACCATTCCTTCCAATCCCTTTTGCTTTTGTTGAAAGAAGTGGCTGATGGTAGGGAATTTTTTTGTAAGAATGCGAGCCCATGTGTATATAAACTCATATCATCGCATACAGAAACAAAACGAAAACGATGAACAACCGAAACGTACGTTCTGACGGTTGACTAATGACGACTCCTATGGAACTAGACCGTATTCGTTTCACTCATCCACTGACTCAGCAAGTTTCATCTTTGTCCAAAGCACCACCACGAAAAACGTCGAAACCCGGAGAACCCCCTTTTTTCCAAGAAAAGGATGCCTTTTTCTAAGAACCAAGAAGAAGCCATCAGCGTGCGTGTGGAAACTTATCTCTGCTCATCCCCACTCTTGGCATTTTCATTATTAGTTTACATATTTTTGTGAGCAACAAGAGAGTGAGACAACCCCAAACTGTCACATTTTTTGCTTCGGGAACAAAGTGAAACGTCAGGGTGGATATTGGGGCATTGAAATATCATGACAAAGGAGCTTACAATCCTCAATGCGCCAAAAAAAAAACAAGAGCATGTATCTTTTGGGAGACAAGGGTTGCACCACAAGTGCGAAAAAAATATTATGTGACCAGCGAGAAATGAAGGGAGACGATCAAACTGGGAGAGGAAAACTGAGAGAATGACTAATTTTAGGTAATTAACGGGGGTTCTCCGTACCACAATGTGAAAAAAACTGGGGGTTGCACCACGATGCTTCTTTTTTCCCTTCTTCTCTCAACCCTCCCGTTTTGTTGATAATGTTTATATAAATACTTGCTATTTCGATGAGCCCATTTAGTTACTCGCCGAAAAATAAATGCTCAGTGATGATATAACACGAGGTCCCTCTATTGCCACTCGACTTTTAATTACAAGGAGGCGTGACTAGCGGGTTTTTATGAGACGCGTAGTAATTTTTTTTTTCTGGGGGAACAGTTTTGGAGACCACAAGCCCCTCTTGTGGATGAGCACCTTGTGGAGTCAGATATTTCAATCAGAGGAAATTACTGGATCAGGTTGAATACCTCGGGTATTAATTTACGCATATTTTCAATGAAATTAAAAGGCCATTTCGGATCGAGCCACCACTCCGGAATGGAATTTTGATGAATTCCCGTTCATTATTACATACTCTCGATACGATCACAAGTAATGCTCACATGAACACTTGCGTACACGAGTGAATCTGATTTTAATGGAAATGGTGTTGTCTCGGTTTAACTGGAGGAAACCGAAGAGGTGGCTAAGCGTGTGCTTCTACCCAAGTCCATTCATCTAGGTTTCTCCCATACTCCACCAACCAGTGATTGGTCATTTCTCTAATTTGCATATGGGATGAGGACAACAGAGGAGAAAATGAAATTTTGCTGACTGAGACGGAGTGGGAAGAAGGGAAGCGAGTGAGGAGCATGTGGAATCCGGTGCGTGTGTATATGTAAAGATTGATCAGCGTGACAAGGGAGAGCGACCAAAGCCATTATTACTTGTTAAGCAGAACGGAGAATACGGCCAAGTNGAGAGCGACCAAAGCCATTATTACTTGTTAAGCAGAACGGAGAATACGGCCAAGTGCGCACTTTACACTTGTAAACTTAATGAAGACTTGACGATGATAAAGGAAAAGGAGAAACCTCAAATCATTTAAACTCTCTCGAGTAGAGAGAGAGACGAACCACCAAAAGCCAGAGATACTAACCCGTCACGATCTCTCCTCTTCTTCTTCTCTTGTGACACATCATACACACGTATTATTTCCCTTCCGTCTCGTTCCTATTTGACCAAGCATGAATATATACCCCGAGAAAATCCCTTTATACACAATTTCGATACTAAAATTGACTTGGGCTATTACGCTCTCGTGTAATTAAGATGTGACTTTATTTTCAGAGATACTAACCCGTCACGATCTCTCCTCTTCTTCTCTTGTGACACATCATACACACGTATTATTTCCCGTCCGTCTCGTTCCTATTTGACCAAGCATGAATATATGCTCCGAGAAAATCCCTTTATACACAATTTCGATACTAAAATTGACTTGGGCTATTACCCTCTCGTGTAATTAAGATGTGACTTTATTTACAGGATCCTGCATTTATTCCGCGGAAAGGGTTACATTCGGCTTAAATCCTATTATCAAAACTCATCAGCACGAGCATATCAAAATAGCAATCTCATGGGAATGTGTCGTCGTCGAACCTAAAAACNCATGGGAATGTGTCGTCGTCGTACCTAAAAACACGCATTATTCTGTAGAGAGAGATGCTTATATATTGGGCACAAAGCTCAAGCCTCCTTTATTCGTCTATATACCCTTTGGAGCACAACAATGCCCGGATTTTGGGTTGATTCCGTCACACATCCTCGATTTGAATATCTCTCATTCACTCTCTACACACCACCGTCGCCATCCTCATTTTACATTTCCGAGAGCAGGCAGGATGAACTGTGTGAAATTTGTCGTAGGAAAAAAATCAGCTGGAAGTAGAGCTGCTGCCGGTGTGAAAAAGCCATATTGTGATAAAACAACAAAGCACATGGCTCACAACAAGCCTTTTATTTTATGTACGTCTTCCTCCTCCAGTCTAAACAGTCCAAAAAGTTTTCATTTCGGAAAATGGAAGCACAAATGAGCCAAAATGATGATGCTGGGTTTTAGGGGGGATAATAATAATACACACGTTTATACGTACTGTGTATAGCGTACATCCATTACACGAAATGTTGGATTTAAAGTGCTGTCAGCACACCACTCGGAAATGGCTTAAATGGCCCTGTGAGAGAGCGCCACACTGGCCCATCTCCGACCAGCTCCGCATGGGGCTCATTTGCATAAATAAATTCAAAGAGAAACTTCAAGGGCTTGTCCAAATGTCCGCGCTCAGCTATCCTCTCTTCCCTTTTTGTTTCCTTTCTATACATATATTCAGTTATTCTCTGCTGATGGTGATTATGATTGAGATTAGTTACTTTCGATGGGGTAGTAGTTACTCCACACAGACACAACACGGCAAAGACGCACTCTCCATAATCATCATACTGTTATTGTTATTGTTATGATTCTCTTAAATCCCTTCTTCTTCTTCTTCTCCTTCTTCGCCATCCATATTGTTTACTTACGGGCGAAACCAGAGAAATGCATAATAAATATGGATCATCTTTCCGAATGATACCAACTACGAATCTAATTTAAGAACTCCATACATAAATATGTTCCGGTGGTGGAGAGAGAGAGAGAGAGAGAGGAAAACCATGTAGCCAACGCTCAACCGAGGTGGTTTCAATATTATGATTATTATTTGTGACTGACTGGAAAAGGGTTTGACAACAGCCGCGTGTGTAAGCTGCAAAGCCACACGACTCCCATCCCGCACGACAACGCAGAGAGTCACGAAAGAACGACGGAATTGATTTTCACAGAAATTGAAATTCTCCTCTGAATATCTAATGCGGAGAAAGTTGGAGTGCTACATTCCCCCCAAAAAATAATATATTTTATATATATTTCGAGATAATGGATGCGCTTCTCAGTATTCATGTGTGTGCATCCATTTTAAAATCAGATTCTATGTTATTATGCGCATTGTCTTTGGATAATGCGTTCGGATTGCCACAATAAACCGGTATCATAATAACTACCACATTCGAAATGATGCATATGAGCACTCACTACTCACGAATCCGTTTTTACACGCATTTTTTTGTGTGGAGAGTATATGGGATTCCGGCTAATCATGCAATTCGAGCCAATCTCTCAATTTCACGTCCCTGTCTTTTTTAGCGTAATTGTGCAAACGGGAGTGGTTTGGTAATATAAACATCACATATCTTTTATTTACGATTTAACTCCCTTTTTACCAGATTAGTAATAAAAAGATAGGAGGAAATTCAATTTTTTCTTCTCCCCCCCCGTTTTTAATGCCTCCAATTGCCATTAATTTGAGGGAGCAAAATAACCTTTCTCGAGAGAGAAAAAAAGTTTTAGACTCACGTTGTATTTTCCCTGGGACAGGTCTATTATTGTCAAAAAACCTCATAAAAATTCCCACAAGCGAGAGACTGAGACCGAAACTTGCGATACTTATATTTATACTCGGTGAGACACGAGATCGAGTTGAAATAATTTTTTTCTTCTCTTGGTCCAAAATAGTAAAACTCCTGGTTAGTAAGAGATTTTTGTATTTTTTGTGTGACAATATCAAAGAAAAAACGCGAAGAAGACACCCGGGTGCACACACACCAACCGAATTAATGCTTTCTCTGGGTGGCAAAGTAAACGGAAATGGATACTTTTTTCCTGGTCTTCTTCCCGAGGAAAAAAGCAAAAAAGCAGAGAAAAACTTTTTTACAGCTTGGTTGTGTTGTGTTGGGGGCACAAGGAGAAGAGAAAAGATTCCAATAAAAAACCACCCGGAAGAATAAAAATGGTTTGAGTGAAAGCGGCTTGCCAGCAAACGCACCTTTTCTCGTAGAAAGGAATCTAATTTCTGAGGACGAAAAGTGAATTTAGTGTGGCGGTGGGAGAGAAACGAAAAGGACGGGGATGCATAAAAATAATGGGAAAAGAGAGAGACGACAAGCACGATGATCCAGCCAGAGCAAGAAAATAAACAGGGGAAAAAGAAGACTGGCTGACTATGGTACCACATAGGATGGCTCTTGTGACTGACTGACTGAGAGAGAGAGAGAGAGAAAAGGAAAAGAAATCTAATAATGTAACGCAAGTGTGTTCACGTAGGTATTTTTATTATGCTCCAGATTTTTATCAGAGTAGCATCGAGGAGAAAGAATCCGAAAATCGTAAGTACGGTTCCTTCTTCCTGCTCAATTTAAGAGGACGGATAAGAGAGGAAATGAAATGAGATACGAGTCAAGCAAGTATATGCCACTATTCACGGCGAGTCAAGAACAAGTTTGGGCAAAAGCTGCTTATTTATGCGGAAGCAACAGCAAAAAACAATTTTTTTTATTTCTTACGCTAAATACATTGCTCCCAAACGTACATTTCTGTTAAAAATGGAATCAGTCAGTGGTGGCGTGTACTTATTATTATGAATTCGATTACGCTGCATCTCGACGCAATGCTTCCCTTGTCTCGGGGACTGGCTTTTATTACTGCGGGTAATGTGACTCCATTTTTTTTCGAACCTCTAGCTCTGTTTAAAAAAATGTGAGACGTATATGGGGAATCACTAAATGAGCATCATTTTTTAGGGGGACAAACGGTTTAAAATAAAAATACAATCCGCCAACAACAAGGATTTTCTTTAACCGTATCTGTCGGATGATCTAGATTCGTTCCGGGTGGATGAGTCTCCTCATGCTGATGATGGAGTCGTCGTCGGTGAATCTGAATTTCTTTCAATCATAAAAAAAACTACGTAATAATATATATTTTTTGAGTCTCTCGCAGCATGACTCACTCTTTTTGTCTTTTCCATGTTATTACGCTTATTAGCAAAAAGGTAACAGCTAGGGATTCCACCGCGTAATATACAATCAAACAAAAAGGTTTTTACAATCAACTCCAGGAATCTCCGCATTTACATAATCAAAACAGACAAGAGCAAAACCGAGACTTACGATATATACTTATGTATAAAACTCAATCCTATTTTTTACATCCAACTATTTTTTTGTTGTTCCTGAGAACGTCTTCTTTGATCTTTTTTCTCTGCTAATCAGATCAAAATGAGAAATCCGTGTGGTGCACTATGACATGGAGTGCAGCCACGCGAGACTTACGATATATACGATCCACGTCAGCAAGGATTTCCAGCTTATTATTAAAGAGACGTAGTGTAATTCCATAATATTCCGGTGACACGATGATGCTCAAGTGTACCAAGTATCAAAAACTGAATAAATCTGTGCGTGTTGATGACAAAAAGCTGAAAAGCGGATACAGCTCGAGGCTGTGAATCCTCGCTCACGGATACATTTTCCATTTCACGATGAATTATCAGGCTTGATTACTTTTTACTCTCCCATTGTTTCTCACAATCAAACTGTCTCCGCTTATTACGGATCACAAGAAGAATCCTACAATCGTAAACGTAGAGCACGTGTATAATATAATATATTACGGATCCGTAGAATAGCTCAACAAAAATCTTTTGTTTTCCTGTCTCCTCCTTGTCATACGATTCTATGAATTCTGATGATGGTCCGGAGATCAAAGTTTTGTTGAGAAAGCTCGGAGGAGGAGGAGGGGAAGAATGACTGGATCCGAAAACCGTGAAATAATGTGAAAGGATATAGGAAGAAAACAAAAGAGGGAAATGTTTAATACACTTGCAAAGAGTTTCCATTAATGTAATGCCGGTCTTGTATTCGCCCCATAAATGTCGCACCACCACCACCACCACCGCTACCATCCAGACTCACGATATACATATATATATACACCACAGCACAGCAGAGAATGTCGCGTCTTTCACTTCACCCCAATACTCCACTCGTGTTAAAAAAAGGACAACACGTTCCATAAATACACATCTCCGGCAACAAATTAAATAAATGATTCCACTCGATTGAATTTTAATGTCGGTACATCCACTGCAACCTTCATCTCCGCTGTGGAAATGCTAAAACAAAAAGCTGGCAATAAATGGGCTCCTGATTAGATTTCCGCCGGAAAAAAGAGACCAGGAGGAAAAAGGCAGAAGAAGAGAGAACATCTCGGATGATCCACCAACACAGGGACATACACAAGTGAACTTTACTTGTCTACATCTCTGCCACCAACCAACCCCCTCTGCTTTTACTCTGTCTACCACCTCATTACCACCGTTTTACACTGAAAATCTGGTTGTGGTAAAAATTTCGAGTAGAAAATCCCCTCCTCCTCTAATAATGAATTTTAAGTAACAATGTTCACTAATGGAGCCATTTTAAAAACCTTTCCCTCAAAATCCCAAAAACATTTTCCACTCTCCTCTCTCCTCAATTCATTTATAGAAATAATTATCACTCCGTGACGGAGACTACTACTTTATATTATCCCTCGATGAGAAAAAAAACAATGTGAAGCTTGTACTACCGAGACTCACGATATATATATTTTAGGTATATATCGTAAGCCTCGGTACTACTCCCCGCTGTCATGTAACATCATCGTAGTGGCTCTTAAAAAACTAGCAACACCCGAAAAACACGAAACACGCCATTCCAAAAACTGTCTTGGCTAATTATTGTCCCCATCTGCTCGTCTTTAATTGCTAATTAGAAGAAGCCTATAAAGAAGAAAGTGGGAAAAGTAGCATAACATTTTTTTATCCACAAGAAGACACATTCTGGAACACTCTCAATTCCTCTCTAAAATTTACGCCATCAACCACATCTTCCCACTCGCTTGATTTGATTAAATTCTGGGGACACGCAGGGCTCAGAGCGGCAATCCACGTTTTTTTTATAGCCTATCCCATTTTCTCCACCTTTTTCCCCTTTTTTTCTCTCTCCAGAAAACAATATTGAGTGGAGCTCCAGTAGTTAAGTCCGTGTCTCGTGGCCGTGATGATTATTACGAGAGCAGAGTGGTGATGATGATGCCAATGTTGACGATTAAGTTTTAGGAAGAAAAAAAATACATAATTTTCCTTCTGGAACCTGCCATTTAACCCCATGCTTTCGTTCCTCTGTTGACACTTTATATATTTTTTTTACCCCAACCCCCTGACATTTGCTTTTTTTTCTAGAGACAACACGTAAGCAAGAAAAGAAGCGAACATCTTGAGGGAACATGGGGAAGAAGGGGAAAGCAAATTGAGCATTTACATAAATAATTGAAAGTGGCTCGTAAAACACAGAGACAGTGTGACTGGAAAAGGGGAAGCAGCCACCACACGATATACTATTATATATCCTCTTCTAAAACTGACACTGTTTTCCCTTATTACACCAAGTTTAGTGGGTCATAAAGAATCTGAGGAAGGACCCGATGGGTTAAGTATATCGAGACTTAAGATATAAGTTTTTTTTCTCTCTCTCTCTCTTTATCCTCATTTCTCTGCTCACACTCGTCAGCCTCATCACCCGTTTTAAAATCGTGCAGGAATAATAATAACTGGAGGAAACTGCTCCTACCAAAAGGAAAAAAACAGCTTTGTGCAGCAGGAGACTTTTGGATGGAAAGTTGTTATTGTTGGAGGGAGAAGTGCTGCAGCAGACGAGAAAATGTTTAATCAAAGGGAAAAACTGGAAGAACCAGCCGCTATACTTATCATCTGAGGAGGTGCAGCAGGAGCAGTAGTATCATTTAAATCAACAATATACGAACAGAAGGTCTGTCTTATTTATTACACGTTATTATACAACGAGTCACTGCCAAGGTGAACTTGTCAAGTTCAAGTCTACCATACCACCACCACCACCGCTTCGATTCAGGGCTTCAGCATGATCATCATGCTGCAGAAAAAAACGTAATAATGCCTTATACGGAAAAGTTGATGATGAGCAATTGAACAGCTGATTCTGCTAAAAAAAAATCAGTAGCTATACGACTGGAGGAGTAGTGGCAAGTTTCACTGCTCATGTTTCCAGTTTCTCTCTCTCTCTCTGGAGCATAGTATATATTATACACGCACGTTTTTTGTGTGCGTCTGATTTCTCTAGATATCAATCGTGATAAGGCCGACTGCAACTTACAACAGCCTCGGCTACTGTGTCCTCCTGTCTATCACTACCACAAATCTTGCCATCACAAAAAAATACGGAGTGAATAGATTTTTTGTGAGCAGTGAGCACGCAAGTGGAGTTGACTCCAGCGTGGGTCACAGGTTAGCAAGTGGTTGTAAGTAGGGAATAAGACAGTGGGCAGCACACGGGCAGGGGGTTATTAAATGCATAAAAATGAACCTTCTCGACATGATTTAACCTCCGTATTACTACGCTTTTAATGAATAATTAAGTCTGGAATTAGCTCACCTCTTTTTTATTTCTCACAATATCCCCCATTCGATAAAGTAATTAAATATCCGCTGCTGCTGTGTGTGCAACGTGCAGGCAAAAACGCACGGCGATGCACGGTTTTTTTAAACGAGGTGGGACGGGAAGAGTCAGTGTGGTGGTTACAAAAAAAGTACGAGAAAAGTCAATGATGATGGTTATAAAAAAACGGGAACGTCTGCTGAACGCCGCTCGTCTGGCGTTATGCAAGTAGCATGCAATGCAATTCTTGATTTTTTTGGTGGAAAACACGCAAAGATTTTGGAAAAAGTCGGGAATGTTAATGTCAATATGTAATGAGGTTAGAGGCAATGTGGAACCGAGACTTACGATATAGTCTCGGTGGAACACGCACAGTGTCGGAAGAAAATGGACAAAAAAAGTAACGAAACATAATATCCGTGTCAATCTCATGCCACTAGCTTTAATGCATACATCATGTTTTCCCTTTTTTGCTCCTCTCAAAATTCAGGTTGATGGTCGAGATTATATTGAGGACTCTGTCGTATAGCACTTGTCTCTGTACAATTCAGAAATAGAATCTTTTTTTTAACAGTTTTCCAAACTGGACACTGACTGGAGGTACGCGTATAAAGCAATTCCGAGTAACCGCCCTGCAATTTAGATGCATTGTCTTAAGATAAGACGCTGTATATATATTTTATGTAGATAAGAGTGTAAAAGATGACAATCACCATAAAAAGCGAGTAAATATAGGAGAGACAGAGGCATATAGAAGGATTGACACGATGACACGACTGGTGTGTGCTCCGTCAATTTAAATATGACTCGGCACTATCCCGCACATATCCTTATCGACATCAGATCGTATGCACGCTTGTGTCCATAAACTCGGTTTTCCACGCGGGATACATTATATTGTGTGCACTTGTCAGCAAGACGGGGGAAAAGCCAGTAAGTACACGACAATAAAAAACAAGGAGCATATATAGCCACAAAAAACACGAACTTGGGGGAAAAACCTTTTGGAAATCCGTGTACAAATCCCTTTAAAAGCTTAAATTCTGTGCACACACGAGTACACACGAAAATCTCTTTGGAGTAAAGAAGTAGAATATTATATAAATCCTGTTTATTTACTTGCCTCCTGGATGCGTCTTCTTATCAGCAAGGTCTCGTTGTCTCCTCGTCTCCTCACCCTCATTTGACTCGTATATCGCACACACAGCCTGTAATCATCCTCTGTCTGTCGTAATCACCGTAATATGCGCTTGTGTCCTAAACGCTCAGATACACATCACTCCTGATCCAATAAAACGTTCCATACTGATTCAACCATGATATACTGATACTATGCAAAAGGTATAATTTCCAAATGAACCTGACCAGAGAATACGTACGGACCAAATTAAATTAAAAGTTTGGTCGACTCGAAGTGGGCTCCAAGAGTCTGATCCGACCGAGTGCCTCATCATCATCCTTGATAGCTAATAATAATAAAAGTGGGTTAATGACAAGTGGAAAAGGAAGCATAGAGAACATGGTGGTGCACGAGTCGTGTTGATCGAATGCAAATGAGTCCGGCCTACACTACACCGCTTTCATTTTAAAATTTTTTGTTCGCTCAACTGACCGTTGATTATTATGATAGCATCTGTTATTTCTTTTCCAGCGTGGTCAAAGGTGCGTTCCCCATCCCGATACACTTTTTAAAAGAAAAAATTATTAGTAATGCATGTTTATCATCATCACATATCTCACATCATTATTATTTTACGGATGCATGCACCACATCCAAAACCACATGCGCAGCTCAGCATATACACACACACCGACCGAGAGAGTATTTTTAGAAAGGAGAGAAATCTAGTATAATCACTTTTGGGTCACAGGTCATCCATGTGTCGATCAAGAAGCGGGCTTTTACTCGTCGAGCACAAGCAAACAAAAAAGGGTTGCTTTTTTTACTAACTGAGAGTGAGTAGTGAGCACACACAAGTGTGCATTTGCTGTGCATTACAATTTTTTGCCCCCTTTTTCCCTATACGCTCACTCCGTATTTTTTTCTCGTGACTGCAATCACAGCCACAGACAGAAAGTCTGGAAGACACGATCAGAGCGGACGACCAAGAAAAGCGAGTTGGTGCTGTGGTGTATGGAGGAGTCGACGAAACAAAAAATATTACATGTGCTTCCACACAACAGTAGAAAACATGTTGGATTCAACGAGAAGAAGAGCTATCTTTCCCCGCTATCATCATGAAGATGATATTGTGCATAGGATCGTGTGTGCTTTATCGCTCACTCGGTAAATTTAATGAGTCCCTCTTTATAATCCAACTTGCTCGAACGGTATGGAAAAAAGTGGCTTTTCCCTCTAAAAATTGTCGAGAGAGATGTCAAAGGTCAATGTGAGGCAAGAAGAGAGGATTACCGTGACTTGACTTGCCTTCACCTTCTTAGGATCCGTGTGTGCTCGAGACTTACGATATGGTGTGCTCTACCTGATAGCACCAAACTGATACATGATGATGATTCTTCTCTTTTTCTTCTCCACAGTTTTTTTTGTCTTCCGTGAATAATAATCATTTTTCCATTTTACTAGCTAGAGTCGTCTAATGCTCTTCTTGTCTCGAGTCGGATCTTACGAGCACACTACTACTACAAGTCGTCATAATAATATCACGGCTTCCATATAACTTTTTTTTCTACCTCCTTCATATATCATCGATTCCTCTTCTACACCAACTGTCCACAAGCATATTATGAACTCTCTGGCTGCAACAAAAACTCATTTCCATTTTTATCCCGTATAACGCCCAGTTTTTTTTTGTACTCGCTCACCTTTTGTACTTTCCTGATGATTACAGATTATTATTTTCTTGTTCAAAAGCCCAAAAATGGTTTATCACTCGCTGTCTACCACAATTCAGTTAGGTTTTTTCCTCTGGATACTCTACAAAGTTGAGATGTCAGATGACTATACACACTCTCTGGAGAAAAACGACGCAAATAATCATATTTCAACAAGGGAAAAAAACTATACGCGGGGTTGTGCTCATGGGTTCACTCCACAGATTATTATGATGGTGGTGATGTGGGCACTGGCGTAGTGTCAAGTTCCTCTATATCCAACCACGTCCTATATAAAAATCCACACTTTTTATCCGTGTATGGGATCATTTCATTACGCGATTGTTACTCCATTCGATACGCTTTACAGTGTCTACTTTTTTAGGGTCTTTTGAGATTTTGGTGGTGGTGGTGGATGGATGGTGGAGTGATTGCATAATAACAGTTTGGTTGTGTGATACCGATATGTATAGAGAACAAAAGGGTACACGTAATATTGTTACGTAGCCCGTGCTGAAACGCATGCACGAGTTTGTGAGCAGCCCTAGTCAGTCAATTTGAATTTATTATGCAAAGCAGGGAGGCTCCTCAGCTTACGTGTTATGTAGATTAGTGATGAATAACTAGCAGTAGTATTCTATATTTTTTGTGTGTGCCAATGATTGAAAGGGACAATGGAGAGAGGAATAAACAAGGTATACTCCAGGGCAGGACAATATGAAACGCAACATCATTCTGCCCGGGATGACGATGATGAGATTGCAATATACGTATGCAGTTTTGTTTGCTTGCTGTTCTACCTAATGTGTTTACAAGACGTAAATAATGATTGGGATCAATAATCGTAAATTGAGTGAAAATACGCTGGAGGCCTTTCCCAGTCCGATATATTATCGTTGCCTCAAGGCAGTGCAATGAACGCACTCTCTGGACCTGTGTTTCAGAACCACAACTCTCTGAATATGGAACAGAGAGACTTACGATATACATATATCGATGGAACACACAGCTCCTCTCTTCCCAGTCCATGGGCTCACAATATTTATCTTTATGTTGTTTAACAAGTGCATCCAATTTACAACGTGGACGCGCATATATACTCGAATGCGTGCCCAGTAATTACTATGCGTATATACGTTAGTTTATGGAGATTATGGTTATTATATTCCCTGTGTTTCTTCTCCCGTTTTATTATTAAACCCCTGGAAAATGGGCCCTTGATGACTGATAATATATATATATATATGAATATTAGAATCTTATGGGGTTAGGGATTAGAGGGGGTTCGTTCCTCTTCTGAGTTATTACACGAGGGAGCCAACAAACGGCGATGATAATCTCCGCTATAATCCTTAAGATAATCGTGACCATCAAGGTGGATCAATAAGTTTTTTCGCGGAGATCATTCATGTGACGGGGGAAGGATTTGAGCACGTCGTTTATGCTTACAAGCTTTTGCTTTGAGGCCTTGCTTTGGCAGGAGAAGCCTATATAGTTTTACGGGGGAAAGTGACGACTCGAAAGAACCAGTTTCGTGTTTTCCGTGCACTTATCATCATCTCGCCTGACGTCCTCGCCAACTTAACTCCACAAGCTAATTAGCAATATACGCGCATCAATAAAGATATAAAAAGGGGGAGACAGACTGGAGATAATGCAGTTGTGGAGTGTACGCTCGCATAATTATATACACAATCTTAATATCACGTTAATCTAATCACCTCACCAGGTTTTTTGACCGTGGGTTTTCTTCCTCTCAGCTTGATTTGCAGGTATATATACCCATTGTCCAGTCAGGTTGTTGCGTCCAGAGGATGGTAATGACGATCAAAGATAAATTAGGCATAATGTAGAAAGCACACACTCTGGTTAAATTGCTCACATCGGAGTAGGCACAAAAAAAACATCCACCACATCAACTTTTTACTACCCGACAGCGTCCCACTAAAACCATCAAAATCTCAGTAGTCCACACTGGATGCTTATATTGGAAAACGACGCGGAAGGCATATGCTTATATAATCTTTGCGCGGAAGGAGCATTGTAGTAAAAACCCACACCTCCCAACTCTGATAGAGTGTCGTGCAATCTACGAGAGAGAGAGAAAAAAACGAGACAGAGAGAAATAAATGGGTTTTCACAACAGCTGATTTATACAACAGCGCTCGTCCATTATGATTAGCATTAACAACGGAGTGGTAGGAAGGAAGGAAGAAGAGCTGTCAAGAGTTTGTAAAAATCTATCCTCTTCCCTTTTAAACTGCTGTTTTGGCAGCTCATGCGGTTGTAAAAAAACATACAGGCTATACGCTGCTACCTGTGGCTTCTGCTCGTAATCGTGTGTTTTTTCGAGGCTTACGATTTCACGAGAGATCCTATTCAAACTATAGATGTTATATAATATGCACACGAGGATGAAACAATAAACGCGACGTTACAAAAAGTTTGGACTCGGCAACAGGTGAATAATATAAAATATATATCTGCGTGTGATGTTCGCTTCTCCTCCTGCCTGCCACTGCACATATTCAAGGTCTCCGAAATTTTCAATTCAGAAAACGAACTGCAAAAAGCCATTACGCTCATTATTATTATTCTTCCAGCAGCCGAGGATTGGCTCCATCCATGCGATTATTATTATATTCATTTGATGATGCAACCTGTGCTTTAGCAGAAGAGAGAGAAAAAAACTATTATCACAGCTATTATCCTCATGCGCTGCTCGGGGAAGAAATCTGTGTGTATATCCGTGCTACCAAACTACAAATTTTGAACAAGGAGGACACGTTATTACTGCTACGACGGAACAAAAGGGAGTGAAAAATACAAGAGAGCTGTTCCTTCCATCCATTATGGAACAATCACACACTGTTTTCTTTTAAGGACAAACACTGCCCGGGGGTGGATAAGACGTACAGAGAGCCACATAAGTAAAGTTCAAAAACCTCGTTTTTATTATTATTCTCGTGTGTGGAGTAGTTGAGAGTTGAGAGTTGGAGGGAGACGACATAAAAAAAAGTAGGTAGACAAGCGTTAACCTACCCTTACTACTCACTTACTCCCTTTTTATAACTAATCTCTACTACTCCTACAACATCCATGCATTTAAGTATATAAAGTAAGTCTCATCGGATGCACATGGCGAACAGTTTTCGTCGTTCGTGCACTTGGCTCTTCCAGATCACGACTGGAGATTACCTATTATGGCAGTCAACCTTATTTTTTTGTTTATTTTACAAGCACACACACACATCTTGTATATTTCTCCTCGGTCATGAATCTATTGTGCTGGAGGAGATGAATTGTCAACCTCATCAGCTGCTAGATTCATCACGGACAAAAACTTGTCCAGGGACAAAAAAGGTGCACAGTAAAGTTTAAAGAAATATATAAAAGTTTGTGGAGATGATTAAGGGAAAATTGTGCCGGAAACGTGTATATATTGAATACGCAGTACATATCTCCCCTTTTTTCATGTAGATTCATGTAAAAATCACGACTAACCGAGTATCGGTACAGGGCTATTCCAGCGCAATAATAAGTGTGTATTTACCTTTTGGTTTTTTTTTTTTTGGAAGAAAATCTTCACCTTCCCATTGTCCTGTTTGAACAGGATAAAAAAAGAAAAGAAATGGGACACAGGGATAGAGCATCATCATCTCATCTCTCCATTTCCCCTTGCATGGATCCTACTACTCAATTGTTGTTAAAATGTTTATTATTAGGGTACATAAAAATACACGTAATTTTAGATCTCTGTCGTTTTCGAAGCGAGTGAAGAAGAAGGTAGATGAACCCTCAATATTATTCCAACAGATTTTTGAAAATGGGAGAAAAAAGACCTACAAATCTAATCTAATCTGTTTCGTATGTATATAATTCCCCTTATATTCATCATCCTCATCACTCAACCTGACTCCCTTTTCTCCCCGTTTTTACACTTGCTCAACAACACTACTCTTTTACCCTTTTGCGTATATATCCAAAAAAAACCTGTCAGTTTACACAAAAAAGTGTATATACGAGAAGAAGCTCTGCTGATATGTATACAAAAAAAGAGTCCAGCTGCAGCTGCAAGAAGATCATGATGATGATGATGGTCGTCGTGATCGTCTTAGTTTTCAGTTCATCAGGTTTTTCACAAGTTCAACGAGTTAAAAAATAGAGGGTCCGGAGGTGGGTAAGGAAGGAGCCACTGCTTCAGCTAGGCTTCGCCCCAAAATGGACTCTGAAGATGCAGAAGAGGCGACCAGGAGTGGGGAGTATGGGGCTCTTCATGTCATCATATGTGCTCTTGTAGTAGTAGTAAATGGGGAATCGCGATACACACTTTTTATATTACATGCTCTTCTGCATTATCATCATGCATGATGGTGGGTTTAACGTTTGCATGTTGATCCAACTACTCGCAGCGTAGTAAGTAGTAGTAGTAAAAAAAATATATGTATAATGATAACGAGTAGAATTAAAGGAGCATACGAGAGCGTGTAGATAGAGTGAAATGGAAATTGGAAACCAAACATAACGTTTTCCATATGATTATTACTGTGTGTGCAGCAGCGTTGTTTTTTTTACGAGACAGGCCACATGATTATCAGTTTTCAAACATAAGCGTGCAGTAAACTGCAATTGGATGCGTCCATGCACACATTATGACCCTGTGGTGTACACTTTTTTTCTCCACACTGGACCATCATATATATGCTTCCTTCTGCTGTGTCTTATGGTGTTGTCGTAAATGTGCAACCGTGTATAAACAAGCAGAGTCATCATCACGGAACAGATGCGGATTTCACCCAAATAAATATCAATCTCGGTTTATCGTACTCTTTATATAATCCCCTACTGCAAGGACCTGCCTTTTTGTCACAGGAATAAATCTGGTGCGCTGCGAATAACGTCGACGCCGGATTGTTTTGATTTCTTTGACAGCGAGATGCATATGTCAATAGATCAATCGTAGCAAATGCGGTGACTGTATTATGCAAATTAAATTAGCCACAAATACATAGTAGGTGCATAAATACCGAATTATGTTGCTAAAATAGTCAGAGTATAGCACTAATCCGATTGAAGTCGATTTCTTTCTCAAAATTACTCTAGAATAGACTCTCGTCAGGAACATGTTCTAATATGAAAAGTAAAAATGCTAAGAGAGTAACGCGCAAGATGCCTCTGTATAAAACCTGCAAATCCTGGTGTTGATATAAAAGGTTTTTAATGAGTAGCACAGTAGCAGTTGTGATTTCATCGAGCGTCAGTCCGTCCCATTTTCATCGTTTCTCAAATTCTGTTGATTAGGAGTAGCATGGCCTGAAGGAGGTTCACGGCTGGATGAGCGTGAACAACACAATGGCCGAGTAGTAGTAGTACCTGAATTAGAAACGT
This sequence comes from Dicranocentrus wangi, assembly GCA_036850665.1. Classification (NCBI taxonomy): domain Eukaryota; kingdom Metazoa; phylum Arthropoda; class Collembola; order Entomobryomorpha; family Entomobryidae; genus Dicranocentrus; species Dicranocentrus wangi. The sequence continues at coordinate 4,904 of JAANSN010001835.1, read as the reverse complement.
AAACACGAGGATTACGGTAAGGTTAAGGATATTTTTGGATGGATATATATATAAAAAGATTCACTTAAACGTGATCGCGTACACAATATACGTATTTTATGGCTTTTACTTGTCATTCCCTGTGGCTATCATAATATCCTTCTCCAATGAACCATCATCGTCATCATATCGTCGTAATAATCATCGGTACAGACCCTAGAAGACCAACGAACGAAAGGTTTCGATTCTACCTTATTTACACGATATGCTATAGAGCATCATGATCGTAGCAGAGGTGGTTCAAAGCCTGCACACCTGAGTTTATATTGTTTCCCATTTTCTTACAGCTCGATTTTTTTCGACAAGTCTTTCTCGGGCAGCTCACGAGAACAGAATGGTACGTAATAGCAAAAGCGTATTATCCTCATCAAAAGGAGAAAAAAATATATCCTTTTTACAATATTTTCCCCCTTATTGGGGAGCTCGTAATGGTGGTTGTAAGTCGTGTAATGTGTAATAATCATGACACGACGACCAGACAAGAAGTACACACACACAAAACGTGAATAAAAAGAGAGAAAAGCCCTGTTGCAGGGATTTCAACTATACTTATATAGTATCCTCCGTCTAAAAGAAAAACTTATTTTTTACTCCGAGCTAACTGAATTTTCAAGACCAGTAGCCAACACACTGGAGTCATTTAAACTTCCATAATATAATCACCGCTCATTATTCACCTGTTTTCCTACTCTGTTCATCAGGTGGTTCAACTTTCTGGAATAGACAGTGATGAACACAGATGAGATATTAGTTTGACTTGTCCGTACACACACACACACGTACAGTAATTTGCTTCTACTTTTTCTCTGAAAAAAAACGACTCGACAAGATCACAATGATCATGCTCAATTCTCCTCTCACGCATACACAAAGCGTACTAAAATAATAAAAGGGCAAAGTCACATTTGCTTTTTTAGGAACATGTATATACGTAATATGATCATTTTTCGTAATGATAATTAGCCGTAGTGGAATCGGTGGAGAAAACAAGGAGAAGAGCTCTGTCTTCTTTTTTCCACCTCCACCATCACCAGTTTATTATCCTCGTGATGATGACGATGATAATGACGACGATGCTTGTAGGAGAATCACTTTTGCTCACTCACTCACCCCCTCTCTCTTCTTCCCATTTAATATTGCGCTGCCGTGTCCCTTCTTCCATTTCTTTTTATCTGCACTTTTTATCGTTTTCTCCTAATGTGAACTTTTTTTGTGTCTGGCTACTGTGCACTTGCACTTGCATATCATTTCCATTTCATCAGGACGTGATGCCGAGAAGGTACACACAACACACACGTTTACACGTACCACAGCAGTTTGTTTCACAAAGAAGACGGAGTGTGCGGACTTTGCCCATTGTTTATGTTTTCTCTCGGCTTTTTGGTGTTATCTAACAATCATTTAAATGCATTATCTACCACTTTCCAGGTGACTTTTAATGCTTCTCATGTCACTACTCCTCTTGTCCCTTTTAAAGCTCACCCCTGTGCACTTTTTTTACCTCAATCTGTGAAAAACCCAGTTTCTTCCAAGATTATTCTACAAAACTTTATTCGGTGGCATGAACCTACAGTCACATTAGTTATTCGATTCATAAATAAAATCAATAGTAGCGTTAGACAGAATCAAAAAGTTTGCTGTGCCTGGCTTGAAATAATCGAAGCAGGTTTTGAGTTCCAGTAGTAGGTAACCAATTCGCATTTTCCTGCACAGACAAAAGCTAGTATTTAGCGGCAGTGTTGTAAAGAAGTGAGAACAGGGTCCAAATCACAAAGCATTTGTTCTGGTGGTGAGCAAGCAGTAGCATGTTAACAAACGATAAAGCGATATATAATTTCCCTGGGATGACCCTAGTGAACACTCGTGAATGCGGACCATTCCGTTTTTCAATTACGACGTGTGGAAGTGCAGGAGAAGAGCCCCTTCAGAAACCGTAAAGATTTTCACATGATATTTTCAGGGAAAGCTCAACAAAATAATAACGCATAATGTAACGATGATGATGTTGATGTGTATGCAAATGCGGAATGCCACTGCAAACAAAACAAAAAGCCATAACCATCCATATGCAAATGAGCTAATAAACTCGAGCTTTTGAGTCTCTGTGTGTTATCATTGCGGAGAGAGCACTTATTTCCACACGTTGGCTACAAAACGGTTTTGTAATCAACTGGCAGAGAATTACTGTAACACGCCATCAACAAGAGGCGAGGCTATGTGGGAATTTTCCTGGGGAGCACTTGAGTTTTTCGAATATGCAAATGAAATGAAGCATGAAAAACAATATTTTATATAAAATTGTCGTCACTCCATTGTCTCCCCTTGGCGGGTTTCACCAAGTGGTAATGCACGACGACGACGATGGTCTAACTACGCAGTTTATTCAAATGACGTGCCTCCTCTCACTCAATCCTCAAGTTTTCACAATATTTTTAGAACACCACTCTGAACAAATGACTCGGCGGGGTGCCACCACCGAGAGTACAAGTTGGACAAAATGAATATTACAATAAGTGTATTCCTTGAGGAAGCTCCCTAAAGTTCACTTGTGTGGTACTTGAAGTGCACACAGGTACTCTGGTCCACTTTCTTTGTGTTGACAGAAAACGTATATAAACAGTGGCGGAAAAGTGTCGCTTTACCGGAAGTTCGTTTTATTGCTGGAACCAACCCACATTGTCAACGTTCGAATCAGGTACGAAGAAAGGGACTTGAACCGAGACTTACGATATATCATAGCTTATATATATATCGCTTGAACGTACAAGTTCATGAGAGAACATTTAAGGCATCGTGGTTCAAGTTCAGTCGTCCATATTTGGTCTCATTTGAATTCTGAACGAAGCACTGCTCGAAATCAAATTCGACACAATGAGTCATCATCAATACAGTAAATATAATATGCCGATATATCGTTCCGAAGACGAGTCACCTCATGAAATATGCACACATACGTACGTCACACAAGTCTTATGACGTTAATTGATGGGGTCGTCTCACCTCAACACACACCACCTCATATTATACGTATACCCAAAGTACGTAAATTATTCCTACTGGCCACTTCTTAAACTCATATTTAGACTTCCTCTTCGTCGTTCATACAGATTCATCAACTGTGATATCGTAAATGACCCAGATGCAGCATAATGGTATTTAGGCATACTAATAATGTCTCAATTCCAGCAGGACCACTATCGGTGAATCTATACACCCGGGGGAAAACATTACACCGGATAATCAGGTGTAATAATATCATCAGAGTAATATTCCAACAAACCCAAGCTGGCCATTACAAGTCATGAGAGCGTCAATTTCTAAAATGAAATGAGCAAAGATTAGAATCGAGAAGGTCTCGCAAGAGTGTAAAGAAGCAGGAAATATTAGTGGACACAAAAGGTGTAAGTTAAGTAGTGATAGCCAAAAAAAGAGTGAATAATAATAACGTGAGATATCATTAGCCATTACCCTTTTCCCCCACTGTCCACCATAATCATCGTAATATTCTTGATATGGCGTGTCCCACCCTCCATATATTCATAATGCTCAGAGGTTATTTCATGGGCTATTATTTCCTTCCACCTTCTCTCAACTCAACTGGGTGCTCTTGCTCTACACACTTTTCACTCGTCCATGTTGCACCGAGACTTGTTTTATATATCGTAAGTCTCGGTTGCACTGGTTGTGATTTTTCATATCATGTACCCAGCCTGACATTGAATAGAATAATGAGGACCATGATCATCACGCTTACATTATGTTTGTTGAGCTGTGTCGTCGTCTCCCTGTGGTCGCTCCAGCTCCTTCCTCATCATGATGATAGAGAAAAAAGGTAAAAGGTAAAAAAAAAGCTAGCGGACACTCGTCAACTTTTTATACACGAGTGTGTATAGTTGCGTCATCATGCTCTCTCTCTGCTCCTTAGGCAGGGGGCAATAAAGCATAAATGAGTGGTTGGTGGTGCTCTCTCTCTCCATCCACCACACCAGTTTCTCTACACACAATTCAAAATATCAACAAAAAAAAGTTTCTTTTTTTCCTTCAGTAATGGGCAATGAGGTAGAATATTACTTTCTGCTTTTTCCTGTGGCTTATAGGTTTTCATTGTGGAACTGTGTGTTTTTTTATGTTTAGCCCGGTCGTGTCCTATTCTCCGTGATGATATGACTTGACATGATATTATTACTGCACAAAGATGGAACCCTAAATCCAAAGTGGAAGTGAGAGAACACTTTGACGACTACTCTCGCTGGAGAAAAAGAGAAGAAGAATAGTAAAAAAAGACTTGTTCAGATGAGTAAGCTTTCGTACATGATGAAATGAAATGAACCCTGGTGGATTACCAGACTATTTTCATGGCTCAAATAGATATGAAAAAACCTGCTCGCTTCTCCTTTATTCTACTCCTATTTTTAAGAGCAAGTGTGTTTGTGTAGACCAGAGAGTACAAATGTTACTTGTTTATTTTAGACCTGTCAGGTTGGAAATGATAAATCTAGATGATGAAGATGACGACTACTCTGATCATCTTGATAGCGGAGGAGTATATTAGACAAGGAAATTGGTACAACCATGATGCACTGTTCAACGTGGGGCACAAAAAAAACGGATACTAGTAAATACACGACAATGACAGTCCATAAGGCGCAACCAATGACGCAAATACTGTGAAGTAGTGGAAGTACAGAAGTTTTGATGAAATTACGACTTTTCCGAGGAATGAAACTTTGGTTCAAGATTTTTAGCTCGGTGAATATCCTTTTAAGCAAAAATTACGCGTGACGCGTTTTGGATAGTAAAACATGGTAAAACACCAGCACTAAAGAAAATGAAAACATGATATTTTGAAAACAAATGAGATTAAG
>JAANSN010001834.1:0-29098 GCA_036850665.1 Dicranocentrus wangi | reverse complement strand
TACATTTAAAATCTGAATGACCTAAATCTGACATATTCAAATCTAAGGGTCGCCGGAACAGCATGCTACCATGACGGATTGTTTTAGTTATGCAAAAGTCGTGCAATAATGTAGCAACTTTAACTTTATGATGTTTGCATGAAATATATAAAGTATGTGTATTTATTGTATTGGCTATTCGTTGCGATTGATTTACGTACTGGCATGCCCTCTTTGTCTAATATTATTGTGGTTCTAGCTTATTTACTTATATTTTTTACAGTTATGAGTTTAAGGACTGGCTTTCTTGTTTCATCAATGGACGAGTGATTACTGCTCGGTTGGTATTGTACAAGCGCAGATCTGCTGCAATCACGATCTACTTGGTAAAATAACACAAGTAATGCGTAACTCGCAGCACATCCGACGTTCATAACTAAATATAACTCGCCACTCTATTCTACCACGCAAATCCATGAAGCTCGCCGTCGTTAAAAAAAGTTTTGGACTTTCTGAAAACTAAAGCTGAAAACGAAGCATATCCATTAATAACGCGTCTGTAAGGACAAATCCACGGTGATCCAGTACTTCTGGGTCGTCGCGTCTGTACAGGTGTGCATATCAATCATACATGTGCCAATCCGCACCAGCACGTTCAATCATCCGGTTTTCTTCAAGATTTCTCATTGCGGAAAGTGAGAACTACTCCTGAACAAGCAAGATGCACGGTGATTTCAATTTACATATCCATATTCGTCGCAGTCACCGACGCCACCAGTAACGTCTTTGAACAAGGATTCGTCATCCTCTCCTCTGCAGCATAATATTCGAGTCGATGGATCTGAGGTGCCACTCACAGTTATGATATACGAGAGTAGTTTCTAAACAATACTTTCAATATGACCAACTGTGTGCAGCCGCGCTCAGATTATTTCCAATCATTTTCAACAGAGCATGTTCCAAATCCATTGACTGCCATAATCCATGTAGAGTTGTAGTACTGCCCAACTGCCCATGTCCTTATACCATCTGCAAATTGAAATATAATTAAATTACCAAGTCTCACGATAGATTAACTAAAACTATCCCTGATAAGATCATATACTAACATTAACTACCTATTAACAGTCCCCTACGTGACGATTCAGGGGCGCCCAGAATAAAGTTCATGACTTTCAGTATAAGGAAATTGTTCTCAATCCCCGGACTTGGCCATCATTGTGGACGCTAATACACGGATTCAGAGAAAGTACATGGAAAACATATACAAGTAGAGTTTAAGCATTACGTAAAACACACCGCGTAGGTAGGATAACATAGGTTATTGTACATTCTGAGCTGCGACTCGTCTAATTATGCCCCTATTATGACACATTGAATGTACATCATCAATAATTTAATTGCAAGGATTAGATTGACTTATAATTAGAACGTAGAGCCACATATTTTGTTCCCATCCATCCAGACATTGAAGATAATGCATGGATATATATTGTAATTGTTATTGACTTTCATAATTTGATTTTTGAATGATTTGTCTAACGCGATTTGTCCCACTGAGCAAAACGCATCCAAGAACTCTGTAGGGGTGGAGTAAGCTTCACTGAATTCCCAAGCATCCATCCGTATCAAAATCCTATATTATTATTATTAATATTACATATATAAACTTCATGCAATCATCATCCCATTCCCATTGTTGTTATTTCAATAAGCGTATATACCTACAAGTGACGTATCATAAAGCAGCGTTATTGAAGCCGGAATGTGGAGTAGTAGAGTGGAGACAGCATAAAAATCACAGGCCGCCTTGTTTACAGAGTGGAAAAAAGTGAAATATGAATTGGAGAAAGAAGGTTTAATTTTTGCTCCAATGTTGCCGCTTGCCTGCTTCCTTCGTAATATGTTATTTGTTATGTATGTAATATCCCGTTTACTCGTCTCCCCGCTGCCGTTTCCTCCCTTTCACCAAAAAGTGAGCTCGGTGATGCATGCATATATATCACGAGAAATGTCAGGAACAGATTTCTCGTAACCAGTAGATGACTTTTCTCTTTACCAAGTCGTCGACAACGCAAGGGCATTACGGTTTTCCCCGTATTTTTATCATCTATCCTTCCTCTTCTCCCACACTGCGACTCTCTCAGAGTCGAGTATAGTATCTCAGTTTTGCCACTTTAAAAGCCTTTCCTCCAATGCCTACAAGTAGGCAGGGGAAAGAAATAATCGCAATGCTCTTGATATGGTACTACATATTATTATTATTATTATTATTATTATTGCGGAGCGGACTGACGATGAGTGAGTGAGACTCGAGAGGATAGGATATATGATGACGAGGACAAGCGGATTATAAAGGAAAAATAAAATAAAATTCTGATGGAGATCGAGAAGCGGTCCTACAAAGCTGTTGTGAGTCTGAAGTGAGCTAAAGGAAGGAAGCAATCACTCGCATATCCTTCTTGAGAGCTTTTTCAGTTGAGCATTTTGTCACATCTTTATACTCCATGCTTACTTGATACTTTCCGTTTTCACGTTTACATTCATGAACTACTTTTTGGCAGGTGTTTGCCACGCTATCATTCGAAATTGGTCAGGAATAAACATCCAGGCAGGCGTCCAACGTCAAAGCATTGTTGGCTTGGCAAGCTGCTAGGTTAGATGCAACACAGGCAAAAATTAACTGTTGGCTGACAAAATACTAACTGACATAGGTACTACATTTGTTTGAAAATTAATTACTCTTTAAATGCTGAAATATATCCGCATAAACTACAAAGCTAATGAAGCGTATTGGCTTTTTTGATCTGGTAAGATTTTTATAATGGTTCTGAAATGGTTTATTCGGATGCATACTTATGCTATTTGACGATTCACAGAGACTCGGAATTTTACGTAACCAGTTTCTAAGTTAAATGTTGGCCTTGGCGTATCATATACCCGCAAGCCGCTAATTTATTTTGCAGATATTTGTTAACAACAACATCAGTCAAATTATTTTACCGACTGTGCTGGAAACTGCCTGCATTATAAACAAGGTTGGTTGCGATAAGCATTACTCACACAAAATCAAATGCACAAGGAACGGAGAGTTAAAATGGATACCTGATGGAAAGTGTTTGAATGACTACACCTGACTCCCTGACCTGACTCCAACAATTTCAATCCATCCATATTCGTTTGCCATATAGCCTCCAGCAAAGTTTTGATAAACAAAGGTTACGGCAATTAGGCTTCAACACAAGGCCAATGTATTATTAAATTAGAGACACCGCTTACAGTGAGCAGATACGAGAGTAGTTCTTAAAACTCCAACTACCCTGCATAAATGCTTCCTGTGAGCAGCAGCAGCGCCTGCGAATTATGTCTATAATATGGTGCAGCAGTGTAGCAAGTGTTTCCAGAAAAAATGGCAATTTTTTCGCGTCGATTAAATTGGGAAGCCACTGATCACAGGCATTCACGGAAGTAGCAGGTACTACCTCACCATCCGCCGCAAGTGCCTGAAAAGAGCAGTCCCCATGGGATCGCATAAGATTGCTGTTTTGAGAATGTCCATGATGTCGTCACTCCTCCGAATCTGAAACTAAAGACCATATACTATATATTAAAAAATCAAATAAGGTTGCAGTAAAATCCTATAAAAATTTCATTTACCCGCACAGTTTACCTTTCACTTGTTACTTTCACAATCAATCACGAAGTCTGAAATAATGGAATTAATCTCAGGATGGGAAGTCTTAACGGTTTTGGTCAGTGTTCATACTCCCCGAATTCAAGAGTCAGTTTATCTGATTTCAAAGAAACTGAATTCTAGGGAAATGAGCACTGTTCAAACCCGTTGAATATATGGAGGTTCATCGCAAATTACTGTACGGATACTTCAATGATGATGTTGGATGTCGCTGGCAACAGGGTCACTTGAGAACCCTGGTTGTCAGTAAACTCTCTTTTATTTAAAATGTCTTACGATTTTCGAAGATCCGTTATACAAGCCTAATGCACATAAAGGCATTCCATTTTCAGGGGATACATCAACTGAAATACTGAAAATTCATATATTAATTTGTATAATATTGTGTTTAATTTATCATTTCATTTACACAGCGCATAACTCATCATAAAACTAAAGACATACGTTTATCATATGATTTTGGTGGTGAAATCCCACTCACGCGACGACACAGATTTACGATTTGTGCGAACGGAGAAACGGTTATGGATTGAAACAACCTTAATGGTTATACGTAACTTGAGCATATACGGCCGTGATAAAAGTTGCTGAAAAAGAAAATCAAAGCATCACATTCGTTCATTTATGTAATGTCAAAAAATAGCGCATTCAGGTAACATGTATTGTGTGCTGCGGAAGAGGTGTGCTTTTAATTATGATAAATGACCATAGTTGTTATAATATGATCATTTGCGGTAGTGAAAGCGAGCAACGAATAGCACAAAAATTCTCACTAATACTTTGTATGTTAGCAAAAGTTTTGTGTCAATCAATATATAAAATGGCGGATGTGTAGACGTGCCTAATATATGTCATGTTTGACGTATATCCTAATTAAACTGAACTCTAACTATACTGCAACCTGAAAACTGAACAAATTAAAACTAATCTATCTATAATGAGAAACCAATCTAGAAATTAGAAAGGTCTCCTTTGGTGCAACAAGACATGCAAACCATCCCCATCCACATCCTTTTGCATTCTTGCATAGTATTTCACACAAAGCATCTTCATCATCACGCGTTGATCTTTAAAAAAGTTTGTCTTTGGCACAGCATAGCTTCCCATACTAGCATGCAACCAACCCCATGAGTTGTTTGCCAATCACAAACCACTTAATTCTAAATTTTAAATATATGAAAACATTTTACTACCCGTTGATAAAAATCAAGTTTTATAAAGAGGTATGACTAGAGGTATGTCCCTCCGGGAAGGGACAGGGGACTAGCCTCTACACTATTCGTGCAAGATGATGTTACTTGTTCCGATATAATATACTGTATGAAATTCTTCACCAAGCTTTTAAAACAGAGTTGAATACGTCATAATGATCATATATTGTATGTATAACCTATAGGGTTCCCTGACTGGGTTTCTTGCTCCCGTGTCGTTCGCGACACTTGCAGTCCTACGGTTTTTATTAACCTTTTAAATACAAGTGTGATTCAAATATATATATAATATGGATCAATTCATTATTATCATGAACGAGGTTGCGTAATGATGTAATATAGCAAGATGATTGCTTGTCAGATTGCATTCTTGTGACGCCTGACCGTACCTGATGATGCCTTTCGGGGTCTTATAGCAGGACAAACATTATATTATGGCCTCATGACGATGCGATGGTGGTGGTGTGGCAGTGGTGGCAGCTGCTCTTGTCGTGTTGCATTGTATTCTTCTTCATTTTGATCTGGAAAAATAACAGTCGGACGGAGAGGAGAGGAGCGGCTAAACCTTCATTCTTCCTTGCTTGCGCACGTTTATTTCTGCAACAAAGAATCCCATATTATACTACGTACTTGGTGGCACATCACATAAAAAGACGGATTGACGAGAATAAAATAAGTGGAGATATTTGATTTTTTATGGGAATTACTTATCTTCCCATTATTGCATTCACGTAACACGTATGTTTTCTTTTTCCATTCATACGACTCAAGTGAACCGATGAGGACGGACGGACGGGTTGGATATTATGCTGGATCTAAAAAAGGGGGCTAATGGGGCGTGTATATTCCCCTAATGCAGCTCATAACCCAGCGACGACCACCGCAGCCCAGCTCTCGCAGCACAGTTGCTTTTTTAGGAACAGATTTTAATCCTAATGTATAAAAACACAAATAAAAGCCTTATTATATGCATATCCACAACAACATCCAGATATAAACAAGCAAATATCAACACAGCATCAACATCATTATCATAAAATGCATTACCATCATTTGCCATATCGCATTATTGTTATGTATAACGATTTGTTGTTATTATACGGCTTTTATTGAAAAAAAAAGAAAGTATAAATACGGCTAAACCAAGCAAAAGGCCTGCTATTCAAGCTGCACACACAATGTGGGTTGCCACACTGATGTTGTTTTCATGCCTCTTTTGTTATTATTGCCGATTTGCCGAGAGGGAGCGATCTTTCTTTCTTTTTTGGGACCACCGTCAAAAAAAAAACTGCTCTCCGGCATCTCTGCTACTAATCGATCCGTCACATGCATGCATTGTTTGTTTTGAAATATTTTTCATAAACACGATGTAATAATGATCCAATATGTGCCATAATTTTCCCTTCCTCTGCAGTCGGAAAAGTGTAATATCTCTGGCTCGACTGAGCAGCAGAGAAAAGTAAAAAATCACTACATGAATTTTTTTCACATGAATACGCTGCTGTGGGGCTGGAAGTTGCGTTCGAATGGGGACAAAAATATATATGACAACAGGGTGATATATACATACGTGATGGCAAAAATTGATTTAAATTTTTAGCTTTGAATTACATTAGAAAATAGCGTTGCGAATCTGAAACAAAATGTCCATGTGGGCTTAACTTTTCCTATTTAACAAAAGGATTCAGCACAAAAATACGAATGTTGTGATCCTTTCTCTCTCTCTCTCTCTCTTTCTTTTTCACTTTTCCGTTAGCCGTCTAAATTCTTTAATTAATTGTATCGCCCCACAAAAAAAAGAAGTTGCCCTGAAGCCGAGTGAAACCGATTTTTTATATTTATTATGGATTTGTCATCATACATATCATCATCAAGTTTCTAGCTGTTGCCTCTCGGATTGTAATATGAGACCAATATGTTGCCACACGACGTCAGTCATCAGAGAGGCAGAACGCAGAAGTCGGCGAAGTGAGCGAGCGAGCGAAGCAGATTGTGTTGTTTGTGTGGATTGTGGATATCCCCCATCACGATTTAATTTTATTGTATTACTAAAACTCTCCATTCAAAGTTCAATATATATTGCTCCTTGTAATCTGTCACTTGCAGCATGCGATACTTCCTCATGCGAGTTCTATGAATGAATGGAGATGAAAAACAAATAATTTATCTTATTCCACTGGAAAACCCTCTTTCTCTCTCCCTCTCTCTCTTATTCAATCCTACTATACCAATTTATGCTTCTGATGCCCCGTAATGAACTTCTAAAATTATGCTCTTAGCTTCCATGATTTAATTAATTGCTTATGTAATCTGATTTTTAATTGGAAAAACAAACAATCAAACTACGTGTTCTGCATTGCTTTCTACATCCAAGAAGGTAGAAAGTTTTCGGCATTTTTGTCGGAATTAGGTAACTACATCCGTTTTGTGTTTTAATTACAACTTTCCATTTCATTTGAGCAGGTAGACAACAGACGGCTAAAATGGGGTCAACTGAGAGAGCTGGGAAAGCGTGGAGTTGATTGATGAAAAATGTTTAGTTTCTCCGCGTGTGAGCAGGTGAAAACGGGCCATGGCTAGATTAACTATAAATTGATAATTGTTTTTAGAAACTACGTAGTAGATTTTATAGAATTTAGTTTGCAAAAAAAATTCATCTGCAGCAGGAGGACATTTCTCCAAGCGGAATTAGATGAAGACATACAAGACGCCAATATTATAGTTTCATTCCTACTATTTTTAAAATGAAGTCTTCCCAACGTCATACATTATAGGACGTACGTACGTTGGAAATAAGCTGAGCTCTCCAGAATTGAAAAAAAAATCAGCTCAGAGAACCGATTATGAAGGCATAGTCGCCGCCGTGATGATGGTTTGCTAGAAAGAAAGGATCCAAAAATTGGAGAGAAAGTACAGACGAAGAAGGAAAAAAAAGTTTGAAAAAATCTAGATATATAGGTACATAGAGTCGCTGCATAATTTCATACGAATAAGACTCATGAGTATATATGGGCACCCTAAGACTCATAACGGAACGGAGAGAGAGAGAGAAGGGAACTGGGTAGAAAAGCTAATTATCCAATGAGCAGTGTTCTTGGCATGTGCACTTCGTCAAGCATAATAACCAGAAGAAAAATTATTCCATTAAGCGATTAAAAGACTTTTAAAAAAGTTTTCTTCGTACCGCATTTTTCCCCTCTCCTTTCTCATTTTTACTACTCTTTTATATATGATCTCATTTTCTAATCTTCTCACAGTCATAATTTTTTCCCGATGAATACGATCCTTTCATCGCTCAACTCTAATGCATGCCGACACACAAGAAGACGACGACGGGGAAAAAAATTGGAGAATGGAAATATGGAAAAGTTGGCAAGATGAAAAAGAAGATTCGGTTTACGCTTCTTCTTCTTCTTCTTCTGTGTGTGCTTCTGTTGTTGATGATGATGACGAGGAGGACGATGATCAAGGGAAAAAATGAATAGAAAAGAAGGAGAATGAGAGAGTAAACCCCAAAACTAACTTAAGTTATGCATAGTATAAACATGTGAATTACTAAAGAAAAAAGTAGAAATATAGAAGGGGACTACGAACAACTACTGTGGAGAAATGCCTCTTGCTAGAGTGCCCTGTTTCCTGTGTTGTGTATAGCTAGCTAGCTAGACTCTCGACTGTAATGACTCGAACTTAAATATGAGGATAATATGCGATAGGATAGATATCGTTTCTTTAAGATTTTTGTGGAGATTATGCAAACCATAATATTTCCATTTACTTTTTTATGAGGCATCCCACATCTTTTGGCATCCCCTGTCCTATTCACAAGTACAGAAGCCCTCCCATTGAAGGACGGTTTTTATTACTGAAATTTTTCAACTAGCTAAGCTAGCTGCTTTTACGTCATCCCTTTTCTAAATACTAATTGCCTAGCTAACAAAAAATAAATTTGTCTATAAACCAACAAAACGACCCTGCAGCTGGAAAGAAAACAGGAAATCTGGGAGGAGGATGAAGTGGGGAAAATTTCATTTTCATAAGTTAGTCCTTTTACAAAAAGGCCTCGCGAAAGAATGAATACCTACTTTAAAGCCTCGTAGATTTTATGCTGACAAACAGTTTTCATCGAAATGTGTGATAATGAAGGGCCGCGTATGCATGTATGATGCCCGTGCCAGTAATAAACTTTCTTTATTCGAAGGAGACGAAGAAAAAAAAACTCTTTCGAGCTTAACACCATTGAGAAAGTTGAGAAATTTGGAGAGTAAACTTTTTCCGTTTAAAAGCCATTACTTTATCGTTGTCGGGTGCGATAATGAAATGAGACGTTTAAAATCTGGAAATTAAATGACTCTGACCAGGGAGAAGTGTAGAACAGGGAGAGAAATCTTATTAGATAGGAGAAAAAAGGCGGAAGCCCTGTAATTATATATTGGATCTTGTACAATCAAGGGCTTGAGCAACGTACGTCTCTCTGTGTCTGTGGGTGATAACTAACAAGTAAAGTAAGTGCCCACGGCCGCCGTTCTCTCTCCTATTCGCTACGGAAAGCTGAACTATTTCAAAGGCATAAGGCAAAGCCTGCTGTCATACCTGAACGTAACAGAAACGCCGTAATATTTATACGTTTTTATGAATATCACACGGATTTTATCATTATTTACATGTGTCACAGTCACAGTTCATTATGAAAAAGGGAAAACCCTGTGCGGTAAAAGCACATATTATAGAGACGCAGTGATGACACGCTACAGACAATGAACAAAGGCCGAGAGAAACACCTTGTAAATGTACATAATACTGATCGACTGTTAAGAATGACCAAAACAACGCAACGCGACGACGACCACAATAGTGCTTCACGCATACAAATAATAAAATACATAAACATGTATCAATCTCGGATACGGTAGAGGAAAAAAGGGGTGTTTCCAAAACTAATGCATTATCAAATGCCAAAAAGTCGGTTGCCTTTTATACTCCTGCTGCCATAAGGGGGAAAATGTGCTGATGATGATGATTATGATGGTTTTCCTAGGGACCATATACCCCGATTCCCATATATAAATATATAACACAAGAGGTCGACAAAAAAAAAGTGGATGGGAATGAATGGATATTCAGGAAGAAGATAAAAAGGTATATTTGGTAGGCTGTAAAAAAGTGGCAAGGTGGGCAGCACTTTTTCTCCGACTCGGCTCTCTGGAGGAAACAGAATTGCTCACTCCTCTTCGTCTCGTCTGAGCATGAAAGTGGGGAGTACATGAGGAAACCACTCTCGTGCAGTTTGTGTGGAGTGATTTCACAATAAGGAGGATCAACACTGAAATGCAGTAAAGTGCGAAGCAGTAAGGAAGGAGTATAATAATAATAATAATATGTGTATGGTATGCTGGATGGATTCAACTGGAGGAACAACGCAGAGCTGCATATTGGAGTCCTTGGAAGCAGAAGCACCACCACATATAATAATATTATACACATGGCATTTATTGCTGCTACTACTACTACTGGATTTCTCTATTTTGGGGATGGAAAAAGCAGCAGCAGCAAGCAAGTTGTGCTGACTGTGTTTCTGATGTGTTCCTTTCCTTACCAACTTTTCCCTTCCATGGAGCACGGGACGGAGCCTGGCTAGGATTAACCCTGAAACTCCTTTTCAATCCAGTAGTCCTGTCTTCATCATCATCGCTGTACCATCATCAGCATCCAAAGTTTCGCTTTGCACATCTGGCTGGAGACATGATAGGAAGAAAGAGAGCAGCTTTGGGTTTTCACTTTCTTTCTCGTTGAGCGCAGTTGAGGGGCCTCAATGGCTGAGTAGTAGTTGCTGTTTGAGTTCAGCCCTTAAAACAGAGAAACCATGGTTCTCCTTAGGTTATAAATAAATAAATAAGTAAATAGAGTAACAGTAACAAAAAACGTTTGTCATCGCGTGGATTACTTGATGTGAGTCGGTCGGTCGGTGAGCCCCTCTGCCCTTGAGTTGTAAAATTCACCAGCTTTTGTTTCACTTCTCCCCATAAAAAAGTCGACCGGTATGATAGTTATCAAGGATGCTTCCAAATGTTATAACTCCTCTCTCAATTACATTTCCTTTTCATCACCTGCATCCACCTCATCATCATCATCATCATCATCGTCAACAGATTTTCGGGGTGGGGAGTAATGGTCATTTTGTGAGTAATGGTGAGCAGCAGCAGCAGCAGCACCGGTCAGGAGGAACTTTCGGGCTGGAAGAAAACAATTCGTTGTTAGGAGAGGACGAAGTGGTGGTTAGTGACAAGTGTGGTGACAATAATAGTGACTTTGAACAAACCTTAGTTAAATCTAGTAGAGAGCGGCAGAGTCCAGTGATGAACGTGCTTCCTTGTACAGCAGTGGTAAAAACAGAGCCGAATGTGTTGTCCCCATCCCCACATCATCACCATCATCATCACCACCATCATCATCATTCTGGAGAACAGTTATCACCTGTACTTGTTTTCGGCGGAGGTGGTTCACCCTGTACACCTTCGACGAGTCCTACCAACATTTCAAATTCTTCCACAGGTAGGTCTTATATGGGAATATGCTGTTGGAAATGATCAACAATGATCTATGATAAGTAGGAGGAGTGCTTCCCCATTCGGGTTGACTTGGGTGCTCGCCAGCCAGCATGCCCCTAAAACGAGTTGTTTCTGGCAATTGAGCAAAAGATCGTGATATAAAATTTCCCATAAACGTAGAGTAGTAAACAGCGTGTAAATGGTTATAATGAATGAAATTTACAGGAGGTGGTGGAGGAGTTCCAACATCACTAAGACTAGGAATCACCGCCTCGTATACGTTTGAGGAGGAGCCCGTTTCATCTGGTGACAGCAAGGGTGCCACCTCAGGAGAAATCTCATTTACTTGTCCTGAAATCAAATACGGTAGTAGCGGTTCTAGTAGTATAAGAGGTCAGGGTGGTGGTAGCGGCGGTGGTGGTCATTTGTTTCATCACCATCCCATGCCATTTCCCACGTGTGCCTACTCAGGTTGCTCGTGCATCGGTGGTGGACGTGTTGAGTGCTCAGGCCAAGTGACAAGTTCAGGTGGTGGTAGTGGCTCTTGTTCATTCAACGGCGACTGTGAAGACTCTCTTGAAGAGCCACAATCCTCTTGTGACAAAGGCGCTTCCTCAGGCATTGGAGGGAGGGAAGACTCTAGGTCGCCCTTGTGCTCAGGATGTCGTGAGAATGGTGGTGCTGGGTCAGCAAACAGTAATCCTGAAACAACCACAATAAAGACATCATCCGCATCTGGAGACATTTGTTCTGCATCCGCTACCACTACAACTTCGTCCTCGTCAGCCACCGCAAAACTGATCAAGATGAATTGCGAGCAGCAAGATAGTAGCAATAACAATGTTCGTAAACCAGTTCTAAAGTTTAGCGTGAGTGCCATTCTGGGGGCGGATGATCACAAGATGAATCGCGTCTCTGAGTCCACACCTGTTTTCAATGCCAGTAAGTTACCTCCTATTAACCACTACTACGCATTCAGCATCACATTTTGCTCCTAGCTAGATTCTAAACTTTGCCCAAACATATAAACGTGCGTGCTGTATTTCATGTGTTTTGCTAGACAGGACAATAATTTCCATTTATTCTAGTTTGTAAAAATTACCATATACATTAGTAATTTCCTGGTGACATTGACTTTCCTCAAGGATAACAGTCACCTTTTAAAAGGGGTGGCCACTTTTCGTAATCGTAATAGAGTACTACATACCACACTACCTACACTAATACTACTTCAAGGTATTTTGACGTCACGCTTACAAACACATTATACAATGCCTATATAAATTCCAGTTAATCTCACAACTAAATAATACGCTAAAATGGTAAAAACCACTTTGTAACTGCGACTAAAAGCGTTTAATAATTCTTGCTACATTTAATACAGTGATATAAAATCATAAGCGAGTTCTATAGAGAAACAATCCATACTTTACTCCGTTTCCTATATCCTAGGATTTTCAACCAATTGCACAAGTTTTTGCTAATGAGATGGATAATATATATTGACAACATAGCCAAAATGCCGAAATGCTGAATAACCTTATTTACTTAACTGCTCACTGTAAACTGGACTAATGAACAATAGAATCTGTCTAATTGTAGATGTAAATAAAATAATAATACAGATAAATACGCATGAGACAATTTAATACGCAAGACAACTTGAACGGATGCGAAGACGTGACTACTGGACTTAGGCATTACAAATAGCATGCCGAAGCAAGGCCACGACGACGAGTTACAATCTTTGCGAAATACATATTATATACAGCCATTTGCCAAACGACACGTAGTCAGTGAATACTGTCTTACATTTAGTCTTAAGTCTTATTATACGCTTCATGCTTCAGAGCGGAAAGTTTTGTGGAGTGTCGTCTCCGTCTCCTCACATCATCACCCAGTGTCATGTTGGATGCCTTTTACCCAAGCAATGGCTGCCGGAATGACGTATTTTATATTGCTTTTTAAAGCCATTCAAGCCGTAATGGGAGTTTTTAGCAAACGTCAAAGAGGAGAATCAGACATAATAATAATATTGCTGGAAGTGATAAGCTAATGTGATATTGCATTATTATACTATTTCCCCTTCCTATAATACGTATCCCACATTTACATTTCATAAGTTACAACGTGTGGTCTCATGATTAGTCTTACTAACATTTGACCTGCCAGCAGTCCATATTGTCCAGTAACTATTTTCTATTATCGTTTCATAAATCCTCGCCAACGAGAATTCTGTAGAATGCCGAAGGTTTCTTCATTACTTTGACCGTTAATCAGGACTTGAATGAATTTAGAAATTAAGGGTCACAATGCTATTTGAAAATGTTAAGGCTATTATAGCTTGTTCCCAAACCGGGAGCCAACTTTGGCTAAAGATTAAGATAAGCAGGTCCCTACGAGCCAAATCATGAGTTTTATGTGGTTATTTTTTCATTTAGTCTAACACCAATGAAAGTACAGTACATGATATTTAAGAGATAATCATACAGAAGGTAAAATGACTCCAGCAAGCATTAGCCAAATACGCTGTTGTACGCGACAGTGCAGTGTTGTCGTGTTAGCAGCAGTAGCAATCCGTCTCCCTTCCGTTACTCATTTATGCTTGTGGCTTGTATAGATTGATGCTGTGCTCGTGTGCTCTATATTTAGCGTAGGTAAAGGCAAAAGAATAATAAAAATAAAAAAATACCTGGTAGAAGGGTCACGGCTACAGTAACTGTTGCAGTCACTGCAATTGTAGTACATAAGTCGATACCGTCTTGAGCAATAAGCTTCATGGTTGGTTTACCTTGACAAAACAAAGCAACAACAACCAAGTTAAACTCAGGGGAATGCATTTAACAGAAATTATTAGGTATTTATCCGCTGAATGCTTCATTTGTCTTATTTTATTTTGTTTTAGAAAATTAGAAACTATTGGGAAAATATGTTTTGATACTAGTTTTACAATACCGTACAATACCGAGTCTTTCAGTTAAACACAGGAGAATTATTCTCAATGACGGAAAGCCTCAGTCATGCATGAATAGGATAGAATATGTGGTAATAAAAAATAAAAAATGACTTTCGTCGAGTTGACTAACTGCGTGCTATGCTATGATGCATCCATGAGCATAAGTAGATAAATGACGAGGAACATGCAGGACGTGAATTTTGCTGTAGGTGAATGAGGTCCAGGTGTTGTGTTTATCTTACTAGATTGGAAATAATACAATTATTCAAGAAAACGTGAAATAGGTCCCCGAAAACTTTATCCTTATGTCATAGTCTTATCCTGAAGCCTTAGATGTAGACGTTTGTAATCACAAATCACATCTCAATGAAATATTATGCTTAATATGAAACCCTGAATATAAATTAAGGTTAACGTCAAGTCGATGAATACTTGGGCGTTTGGGAAGTGGTAAGCAATAGGTATCGATCGGTTAAATTACCACATCCCTAATATGAAAATCCGAATGCAAAACGGGACCCAAAACCCAAAGCAAACAACATATATGAAAAATGATAACACATGAGTCTTGTCACCACTTACTGACCATTTGAGATCAGATCACTGGAATCGGAACTTAAGCTTCAAGCCTTCTAACGGCATGCTTACTATCTACAGCATTAATTGTGGTCGGATGGAATACTTATGTACTTCAACTTACAATTAGTTGTAATCTACAGTGCTGATGAAATACCAGTAATGTTTAAAATTCCCAATTACTTAGTCATGTAATTAGTAACTGCATGCAATACTAAAAATACGATGGTGCCTACTGTCCACTGTTGCCTCCTGCCAACGTTCATCGGCATAGGTGTAGGCATGCGCTTCAAAAACTTGCCCATTTTTATACGATATAATCTCGTGTCTGTGTGAGCTAATAAGGACCTTTTCCTTTGCAAACCGTATAATATATCATTCATCCTTAATGCTTAATTCCTCAAAAATATCCATCTGGAATCCTTTATTCGAAAGTTGCGAGTTGCATAATCCGGCGGAGTAGAATAATGATGTATAAAAGTAAGTTTTATTATTGCCCAATAAGTTGCAACTAGAATATGAACGGGGTAATGGTGTACTTTGTATGTTTATCTAAGAAAGGAAATCTAGGTAGTGTTTTGTGGGAATGGCGAGCATGGAATTAATAGCGAAGTGGAATCACAACGACACAAACTTACATCTTCAATCTGGCATTCTATTATTACATACTATTGCACAATTATATGTCATGGTATGTATTTAATCTCGCCTCAAGATAATTACAGTTTGGTCAATTTAGTCAAATTTTAATTGAAACGTGTGAATCACTTTCACAATTGAAGGACTCTCCACAAATCTGTAATGATTTCTACACAATTCTATAATAATAGCGCTCAATCGCCGTAAAAACCTTAAAATCTAGGAGCATAATAGAGTCTACTGTAGCAACTCGCTCGGTATTTTTAGAAAGTAGGATTAAAACGGATTGTCCTCAACCTAGGTATGACGTGATGCTCACTCAATTTTACAAAGATTTTGTTTACATAGGTGAGTGCGTTGCGTTGTATGTCCATGAATACTCTGTGGATTGAAAAGAGAACCCTTAATAATTTGTTTCTCAAGAGGTGTTGACAAAACTGACATCAGATAAGGACCACATGTGGAGACTCCCCACAGCGTAGAAACAATCCTTTGACAAGACCTCTATTTTCAGACAGAAATAATATAATGTGTGTATTCCTAATATCATGCAGCAGAGAGGGGCAGTTGTATTGCACTTTTATTAAGCTGGATGATGATGATGATGATGATGATGATGATGATGATGATGATGATGATGATGAATGAAAAGGTTTTTGAGGAGCCACAAGATGTTACAATACAATTCATTCGGGGATCCCCTCATTCCCGACCTGAGTAAACAAGACTTTCAAAGAGAACGAAAAACGTATATAAATCCCTTTTGACTCACTGAAAATCCCCTTTGATCCACCTAAACATAACACCACAAATAAATACAGGAGGAGTAGGTAGCTAAATGTTTTTTTATCTGTGGGCGAATGATGATGATGATGCTATTGCTATTCAGGATTCATGGACTTATCGTTAGTTTAAAATGTTGCGAAGGTGGAATCACGAATTAAACTTTTCTCCCATGAATGAAGCCCTTTTTGAGTTACAGTCAAGCACGTATTTGATCGGTGTAGTAGGCAGTTGGATTGGACCTCAAAAAATTGCCACTATTACCAGCCTGTGCCGAGAAATAAACAGTATAGATGAAAGACTTACTTTTTAATATTCACAATTCTTGATTGAAACCCTTATCCTTACGATGAACGAACCAAGTCTCCACTTTATTTTAGGCTGGCTGGCTATCGGTATTATTAGCAATCCCTTCGCTCCGCTCGGTGGTATCTATCAATCATGTACACTTGTATGAGCACAGAGCACAAATGATACACATTTTTAGGTTGACATTTTTCAACTTCGTTTATGAATCTTTTTGCTATGCTATATATTGTACATGTCACTTACTACGTGGCCATTTTATTCGCATTGTGAGCTTGTGTGTGAATCGTCTTTCTTCCACTGTACCTTCTTATTATACATCCAGTATAAGACGTGGTGGTGGTGACATACTTGGATGGATACTCGTCGAGTCGAGTATTCATCGTAACATAACAATTAACAATATTATATGTATTGTGCAAATGTATCCGAATCCGAGTGGTACGTACTTCTATGCTAGCCGTTGCGTTACGTTGGTAAGCTTTCTTCTGTTCTAATATTGCTTGCTTCCTACTTGTAATGAAATGAAGCGTATCATTTTGCATGCACAATCCTTTACCATCTTCATGTTTCATGTAGTACCGAGTTGGTGTAACGTAACATTTTTCCTTTCCAGTATGTATCTATTAAAACTAAAGCACCTAACGAACAACATAATATTTTAGTGACATCATCACTCCTCTAATTGAAAGCTCGAGGGCGGATTTCACAATGTTATAATGATTATGGCTACCCATTTGAGTGATAAGATAAATTACTTTGAACATCGTTTGACGTCATATTATCTTGAAATTTTGAGACATGAATGAACGTCTTGGTAGAAAATAGGCAAATGGATTTTACATGTTGTCAAAATGTCACAATGTGTTTTGCACACCAAAAAGCAAACGAAATATTATGTAGGTTTAGCTGAGCTGTAACCAAAATATATTTTAAAATTGTGGGAATTGAAGAAATAAATGTTTGTAGAGCTTAAAGAAAAATGTAAAAGTTGTAAAATAATATCCCCTCATGTTTATGCATTCTACTTACTTTTTAATGAAGAAGTAATTCAGACAATGGGCGACAGAATTGCCATTATCGTTGCTAGATTTGACTATACCGTACAATAACTTAATGGCACATAAAATAAGCAGGCTAAATGCACACTCAATCGTTTCAGTAGGATTAAATTACATTTTTTCATATATTTCCCCTTCAGGATTTGTAACGCCGGCCTCATTCTTCTCGACTTACGGTGTTGGTGGAGGATCTGCAACAAATGGGAGTGGAAGTGGAACAATAGCAAAACCAATTGCTCGACCTGCCGCTGTATCAGCCGGTGGTCAAGGCGCCGTGTTCGACCCGCATCTTCACGCTCTTCTCTCCTGCAGGCATCCAACCTTCCTTCCAGGTAGTAATCACACTTTATACATAATGCAAGTGACTTTATTGTGTTTGGATTGACAAGTGTCATTTCGAAAAGGGATTTCCTTTTTGACGTGTGAAGGTCACCACCCGACCGGATCCAGCGTTTTCCCGTTACCAGGCACTTTCCCATGGGCTGGTGGACCCCGGGGCAAACCAAGACGTGGCATGATGAGACGAGCAGTGTTTTCCGATCTCCAAAGGAAAGGACTGGAGAAACGGTTCCAGATTCAGAAGTACATATCAAAGCCTGATCGGAAGAAGCTGGCTGAAAAACTAGGACTGAAAGACTCACAGGTACTAAAACAGTTTTCCCCTTCTTCTAATAACCACAATTATTGTTTTTCCACCGGCCTAGTAGTGGATAGATTATATCGAATTTCATAAAAGCTTAATGTTCGCTTTGGATGCATCACCATCTAGTTTTGCTGGCGCGTGGGCAAGTCAGCTAATAGCTTGGAGCTGTTTTTACGGAATTAAGTTTCACAGTCCATTTATGTCTGCTCGCTCTGCTTGCAACAGCTTTCCAGTTTCCCATCAAGCTGGTGGATGTCATTTAAGCCAATAATGCATGTAACTTCGTTGGCCCCACACAGTATCAAATGTCATCAAGTGAATTCATTAATCGCATCACAGCATATCAACTGATTTCCCCTCTATTTGTTGTAACAGCCACTGATTGATTTAATATATAGTATCAAGCCTGCTAATGCCTAAACTTTGAACCCACAAAACCGTATTAACGTTTTGTCATCACATAATAACAATTTGATTCTCTGGTAAACTGGCGAATCCCATGTTGACCGCGTGTTTCTGACTGAATACCTTCAAATTTTGTGGTTGACTTTGCGGAGGAGCAATAACTGGTTTTGATTTGATTTTCCCTTTTTTTCCTTCCTGACATCCAGCATAGCTCTACATTTAGCAAGCCAACATGTTCCGTACATTACCCATAATAACTACATATGCATATATATACATCCATTGTATAAACTTTCACGGAAACTCACTCGGTCATCCGAATCCACCACCATCCATCCACCTTGCTCCTTTTTAAGATTACTATTTTTTCTGTACAGCTTGACTAAGACGTTCGGAACGTAAATCTATGAAAAAATAAGAGACCAGGCAGGGGAAACCAATAGAAAACCAAATGTTTGATAAAAATCCACTGTACCATTATCGTCATCATCATGCATCTTGCTCTATTATTTTCCCCCTTTTCTGTATGATTCGATTCCGAGCAGGCAAAAAAATGAAATGGTATATAGCAGGCGATTATATGGGTTCAGTAAGGGAAAGTTTTTGGTTTCTCCTCGAGAAAGAGTATATAGTAGTAGTACCACCATCGTCGTCGACCCACGGAATATCGAATATCACAAAAGCAAAAAAAAGAGAGTTGTGGAAGGAGTGCACAGTTGGAGGTGACACCACCACCAAAAAGAAAGAGAAAAGAAAGAGGAGCCGTGTGTAGACTGGTCCAGCAGCATTAATATAGTATTTCCAAGAGAAGGAGCTCCGTTAGAGACATACCCATTTAGAGTAGTAGAGTAGAGTATGGTGATGTAGGTACGTATGTAATAATCTGTGAGCAAGCAAGAAAGATGATGATCGATAAAAAAATGAATTAAGCCATCGTTTGTCTATATTTTAGCCTCAATTGACTGTATCCCGCCATAATCTGAATGGAAAGGGAAAGAGAGAGTGGAAGAGAGAGAGAGAGAGAGAGAGAGAGAGGAAAAAAAAATCTGGTGAAATGGGATATTGCGTTGAAGCTCCAAGAAAATCCATATCTCAAGCCGTTTTTTTTCATTGTGTTGCCTTGCAAGTGGAAAAAAGTATTGGATTTTCGCTAGCATCATAGCACCACCAACCGCTCCAAAGTGAGTGAACCACGAGAAAAGTTATAAAAGCCGACAAGCACATATTACGTTGGAGCGGTGGGGAAAGTTGAGCGAGTGCTATATATCGCCCTTTTCCCCCAAAGTTTACTATTACTCCACTACTACTACTCCCAGCCTACACTTCCTTTTATCCTATTACCAGCCGCATATCATGATGATATTAAGAGTAATAATAATAAAATAATCCTCATAATATCCGTCTCTTTTTCTTTACGTGGTCCTCCCTATACATCCTTCCTTCCTGTACTTTTAGTACGGAGAGAGGGCCAAAGAAAGCACGGGGTGGCGGCCCGTTATGCCTTCATCCAATTTCATATTTGTGTGCAGTGTAAGCAGCACTCCGTCCGTCCGTGTGTCTTGTGACTTGACTGCTACTACTCCACTTGAGAAGTTTATATAAGGGGAAAATGAAAAGAAGGGGGAAAAAATGTTGGAAAGGCTGACGACGGGATAATATTAATAGAGAGAGTCATTATGACCTCTCAAATGAATCCATGAGGGAACATATATGAGCAAGATGATAAGATGAGATGTGGACTCTACTTCTCTCTCTCTCTCTCCCTCAGCCTTTCTTGTTTTTAATGCTTCCCCTCTCTCCCTTCTAATAAATTCCCATACATGGAATGCTCTCTGCTCGCGTGGATCTCATGTTTGATATGGATGTATGTGGTGCGGTGGTAACATTTGTTGCAACGCTCATTCGCAGCTGTGGACGAATGGTAAGTCGAGCTCCAACGGGTGGGCCCTGCTTTCACGGGTTCTCCACTCAGCTGAAGCCAATCCCAGACGGGAAACCTTTTGCCTCCACCAGAAAAAAGAGAACATTGTATGTCGCTTCTATACATATATATTCAGTTGGGGTTCCCTCTGTGAATGCCTTTTTATGTTTTTTTTTCTTTTGCCTGTTCTCATGCTAAAAAGCAGCTTCCGTATAATGGCAAACGACTGGCTCGTAGAGACAGGGGAAAACATAAACTTCCATTTTGTATATTGTTTTTGTTTCTAAAAAGAATAATGCTGTGGGAAAATATCTCGACACGTATGGGTAGCCCTCGTCAGATTGATTATATAGTAGGTAAAGGTAATTCCATGAAAGTATGGTTAATTACAAATACGGCACAACACAGATTGGATTTTGTCTCGAATAATTATACGAATTAGGGGTGATGTTGGGGATAAAGGATGCGATGGTGGGTGGTGGTGATGATGATGACTATAATAATCAAGGAGAAAGGTTGTGTTAGGACAGTGCACTGCATCCATTTTTATGACGGTTTTTGTCGGACCGGCTGTTGTTTCATATTATTTGGCGTGCCGGTTGTGGCTGCTGCGAGCCTAATGAAATGCATACATTCATGGTGGTGTGGTGCGTGAGTGTAATTCTTGTGCGGCGGATGAGATGAGAGTTCTTCCCAACTTTTGTACTTTCTTTCTCATATAGTCATTCACTCCTTCTTCACGAGACGACTAGTGTCGGGGACACTATAAGGTTTACTAGAAAGAAAGGGCTTTGCCAACTAGAGCGAATCTTGCTAAAAGTTTGCTTGCTGTAAAGAGGTGGGCTCATCCTCTCGTATTACTTTCTATTAGTGTGTCGTTGCCAATATTATTATGAGTATGCGATTTTCAACAAATTACTCCTTCCTTACATTCGAATAGAAATGTAGGTTAGTTTTGGTAAGTACGTATTTAGGTACATGGGATTATAATTGCTTGTTGGCTTTAGGAGCGTGTAATAGTGTAATCAAAACTTTTTCTCAAATTAAATAGAGGCTTAGAGTAGAGTGAGCATTGTGTGATGGGATGAGTGTTGTAAAAATCAAGTGTGTGTTACAAATACAAGAAGGTAGTGGTAGTATTCGTGCACGGTAAGAAGCTCCTCCGCTCCTCCATCCCAAAACTCCCAGAGCCACTCTACCACCATCTTCTAGTTTTCTTGACTACGCTAGAAGCTTATGATAAATCCGAACAATCTGTCACCAAAATGCACCTCTTGTTTCCCATCTCCACTCTCTGCTCACAAGAGTTTTCTTTAATAGAAAAACATCCTCTGCTCTCATGCATGTCTCTCCCCTCCTCTCACGCCACACTTTTGTGCATGATACAGAGAAAATAGACTCTTTTTCATAGTCATCACTGCAATAGTGGTGGCAAGAGCAATAAAGAGGATGGGATTGCCAAATGGCAACATGTGTATACACTTGTGTATACGTATTTTATGTGACTCTCGGGAAGTTATATGGATGCCGCGGAGGAGGATTTGGGAGCAAGTGAAAGTGAAAATCTCACTTACTTTTAGTGAGTGCATATGTGAAGCCTATGTTGTGCTCGTATGTATACATTATTACCAGTTTTTGTCAAGTGGACGACAAGTTGCAAAAAAATGGGAAGTGTTCTCCTTTACGCTGTCATCCTTCTTACTTCCCAAGCCATATTTCTTATATGGTATGCACATGGACCCATGAAAACTGCTTTATTGCTCATATCACGGAGGAAAAACGGGTTGTATACCTTCATCATAATATTATGTAACGGGAGTATGTACACCCGTTTTTTACGAACCCATAAAGTGGATTGAGTTGAAAATGTAAGAAAATGGGATGTACGTAAAGCCATGATATTACCTAGGTTATAAGGATAATCGAGATTTATACGGTTTCATAACTACCACCTTCACACAGATGTGCACCACTCTCCACAAGTTCTTGCTCCATTTTGGGCTCCTTGACTCCCTCTTTTACTATTTTGAAGCTGACTGGATGGGGAACCAAGTAGATTTTTACAGTACAAATTCATTACAAAGAATGTGATTGCCGTGACCTTTCCAAATTTCTGGAAAGAATCTACATTTATTGCTCTCCGTCCCCTGGAGTTGTGTAGTAGTCCCCTGTGCACTTTGTAATTGGACTTTGTAATTTTTGAGTATATTTGGTTACTTAAAGTAGTTGTAGTAGTACCATTCATGCTAAAAAGGATTACCACCACCTTGCAAATTCAGATTTACATTTGGATCAACTTGTTATAATATCCCAGGATAAGCAAGACGCCACGAGTTATAAAGGAAAAAGCAGATACCCCTCTCTGATTTTAGATTCTTTTTTATATTATTATGGACCCTCTCGTCTCCCTTCCTCCCAGTTTTCGCTCAGCTACCCAAAGAGATGAGCTAAGATAACTGGAGATAATAAAAACATGAGTGGAGCTCAAGTGGGAAAAAGGGACATTCTCCAGTTTTCCGAAATGCTCTCCTGTTGATGACATATAAAAGCATAATATTATGAAAGTCAAATGATATTGATATGATGGCGGCGGACGATACTGTGTTTACGCGTAAAATACTTTTCCTCCATATAAAATGCCCAGAATGCCTCCTCTATCTCTATATCCCCATGTTTAAACTTATTTTTTCCTATATATTCTTTTGCAAAAACACACAGTGTTTCGTATTTTGGAATATAACTAGCGGCGAGAGAGATATGTGAGTGTATGAGTATGAGTGGGAGCAGACAGGAAATAATTGAAACTCGAACAAGACAAAAAAACGGAGAGAGCGAGAGAGAGAGAGAGAAAGGGAAAATAGAGCCTTTTCTAGTCAAAGTCTATCCATAAGGACAAGTTTTGCTGCTTTATCCAGTTTATTTTCAGCGAGACGGAAGAGTTTAGGGTTTAATGCAAATAGAAAACGTGTGGTGTGGTGCGTGTGTAATATGGATAGAGAGAGAGAGAGAGCGAGAGAGAGAGAGAGAAAAAGCGGATTTCACTGTTGTCAGCTGCAGATGCGACGACGACTCCGACTGCTGCCTGCCTGCTCTCTGCTCTCCTATCCCATTTCTCCCCAAATGTGAAGTCGCAGTCGTCGTCGTCGTCGTCGTTCCATTTTCATGGGCATTTCTCGCTTCCTCTTCAACCCAAACTCGGGCGAAATACTCCCTCTTTCCCCATACATAAAATCTGCTCTGATGGTCTCTCTCACTCTCTCACAGAAAGGGGATACATTTTATATGACTTTTACTCCACCAAAGTGAAAAAAACTCTTTGCGAGAGAGAGAGGGAGAGTGTGTGTGTACATACACTCTGGTAGGTTGTATGATGTGTGCAACTTTATTATTACGGTTTTTTGGTTCGATTTCGGTCGGTTGGTGTGTGTGTGTATGCCACCACCACTTGTGTCTCTTGTCTGAATTTGACTTGCAATTAGATTGGTGAGTACCATATGGGCGTCATCAAAATGCTCAAATGCACTCCATATTTGCCCCTCAACGAGTAATCATCATAATAATAATAGTAATAATAGCCCTGTATATATGCATATCTATTATATTATTGTTTGCTCATTCAGTTCAATCACACTCATCATTTTCCAGTATGACTACTCACAGCTTTTTTTTCTTTCGTGGTAATTTCATGGTTGATGTTAAGGGATTAAAAAGATTTCCGCGTGTGGAGCCTTTCCGGGAAGAACAAGTGTTGAAATGGGGATGAAACATATAAGTATATATGTTTAGTCTGTTTTAGGGATGTGATTTTTTAAATGAAAAAATGGGTGCTGTGAAAAAATCCATTCTTTTCTCCGCAGCCGCTATTTCCAGAAATTGATATTTTCATCAAATGTTTAAGCATTTGGATCAAAGCATAGCGGAGGATGTGCTAGGAGCAAGTAAACAATATGTCGCTTTGAATGGAGCAATTAGCACGTTTCACTAATTACTTTCATCGTCAGTTTCACCACCAATCAAAATCGGTGTTGTATTACAAACTGCTTTTCAAAAAAAAAAAACAAAATCGGAAACCGACCGACAGGTGTACGTACATTCGAGTGGAGGTAATCGTTTGTGACTTTCTGTTTTTGGAAAATGGTTATTTATTATTTTTATAAACGAAAATATATTTTTTTTGGATATACCAACTTTGCAAACAGCATACAAAGTTTTGCACGAGTTTTATGGAGAGATTTTTTTTTTCAATTCACCGAAATCGCATAATATATCATGGTGTCACACAAGTCACAATCCTCATCTGTGGAAAGTTGGACTGAGCGGAGGGAGTGAATATTATTCGAGCAGTCATATAAAGCACAATGCATCCACAATAATCTCCCAGCTTAGCACATGCATTTGACAGCTATTCAACTCGACAAGAGAGAAAATTCTCGGGGAGAAAAATGGCATGATTGGTATATGACGGCGAAAGCCAACCATGACTTTTTGGGTGATGGTGATGATGATGATGCTGATGATGATTTTCTGATGATTTTTTTTCGCTTTGGGTATATTACAAACTTGCTGTTTCCCTTTTCCCAATAAAACTTTATTTATATATATTATATTGAGCACATGCTGATATTTTTACTGGGAACGTCTCGTCCTCCTGCGTCGTGTCATGTCTGCTTCAGTAAACTCTTTGATATACGGCGTATTACGTATTGATATAACATTTAGTACCTAAAAGTGGGGGTTTTAGTGGATTGCTGTGTGACGCAGAATGATGAAAGCTGGAACCAAAGGGAATCCTACACTATTGTCACTCCAGTCAAAAGTCAAAAAAAATAATCTTTAGCCAGGTTCTTCTTTTTTATCAGTTTAGTTATACAAACATAATAATATAATGCCTGCTTACCTATGTACGTCTACCACAACCACGAAATGAAAAGTCCTTTTTTGGGGCAACCTGAAATGACGAATTGTAACACAGTGATTTGTACTTATTACACAGGTAATTTATATAATAATCGTCCGAATGCACTACGTTGGTGGTGTTTTATGGATATGTATGTTTCTGGTCCTGAATGGATGGCAACTACACTGTTTTTGATAAATATTATCAGTAGTCAGTAGTGGTTAGGGAGTTCCCAAGAAAAGAAATCGACTAGGTTTATGAATTCTTGTTCAAATGTTCAGCTCGTCGCTCGTCTTCACACGAGCATGTCGTCTGCTTAACTCTATACTCTATAATATTATGTAACCAGTGGCCCTTTGGCACAACGAGGCGAATGCTACCGGTTTGTTAAGAAGATGGCAAAAGAGTAATAATGTGCATTGCTGAGGGGTGGGTTGGGCTGGGTGCGCTTACGGACCAATTAAAGCATCAAAGCTAAACGTCAGTTTTATGTAAAGTGTGAACAGTGCTACAGTATTATAGTATACTCACTAAAGCGCCAGTTTACCTATCGTTACTTGGATTGTAATCAGTTTTCCGTTTTTCTCTATATTTCAGGTCAAAATCTGGTTTCAGAATCGTCGCATGAAGTGGCGAAACTCTAAGGAGCGGGAGTTACTGGCAAATGGAGGGTCACGCGAGCAAACGCTTCCAAATAAAAACAATCCACACCCAGATTTGAGTGATGCGGAGAGTGATAAACCCAAAATTGATTTATCGGATGTGTCTCCACTGAATTCCCCAATTGGGATGACTACTGGAAGTTCGAGTCTAGGATTCCCTCCATCTTCCAAGTCAACGTCAGGAAGTAGTAATCATAATCAAAGTTCGGCTAGCGGTAAGGATATGGTGATGATGGAAGAAATGGGTCAGTCGGCTGATTCGTGTACCTCGTCCCCAGGTCCGCTATCACCGTACTCAATGCACCACCATCATCATCACTCCCACCACCATTTGGATAGGAGGAGTAGGAGCCCTTCTCCCATCGACGTTCCAACAGACTTGTCCAGTGGAAATGAGCGTGATGACGAGGAAATCTCTGTTATTTAAATTAGTAGACAGAAACTCGTCAAATATAATAGAAAACTAATGAAAAATTGTAGAAAACACCTCGTTTATCTAATAAATTATAATAATAATAATAATTCGTAGCTCATAATGTCGAGATCATAATGTGTGTGTAATGAACCTCATATATGCATATGAACGGTTACCGTATTGTAATTTCATCATAAATACAATGTGTAGTATCACTATCCAGTATTATTCTAATTAAAAAATAGACAGTAGCGACGTACTACTCTACCAATTAAATCCTCTTGAATGGGTCATCATGTAATACATACTATATACCATACGATACGATCGGGGTAAAGTAATAAAAATTCATAGTCAGTAAGACATAAATGATATTACCTTAATTAAAGAGAAAGCAAATTAATATGACTTGTTTGTATCCCACTCGGATGACTTCAAATGAATGGGGAAAATATCTCGGTCTTGTAAAAAAAATAGGTTAGTTAGTGGTAATACTTCAGTACTAGAATTAGTAGAAATCGACTTTTAAATTACGTTTGAAACTTTATAGCTGCTAAAAATCACACTTTATATCAATTTACACGATGTATATTTAAAAGAGCCATCGTCATTGTAGCAGCAAGAGTTAAGTGGATGGCGAAACTGCAGTCTTATTATTTATGATATAAATAAAATGTATATTTAGTTAATTAACTCACTGTCTAAACGTATGCAATGCTACATTTTTCATTTACAAGGAAATTAGAATATTCTATCTAACAGTCTATGTCATTTGTGTGTAAAATTATAATGTACTAGAGACGCATGGTGGTGACGAACGAATGTATACCGCATTTACGTGTTTTTGTTTGTTCCATTAAGACCATGTGAAAATAAAACAGACTAATTAAAACATTAAGAAACGGATTTTATTTTACCAACTTTAACTTTCAGCTAATTTATACCAAGTACAAAAATGCAAATTCCAAGCTAATATGAAAACTACTTAAACTGCTGAAATAAACTGTAGACATTGCAAGTAACCTTTCCAGAATTCACAAGTCGAACAGAATATTAGTGACTTCAGCAAAATTTAAAAGCCTTCACACATTATTGTCAGAGACATTACTACGATCACATATTATATTTTACGATGACAAATGTAGTAGGCAGGCAACATAAGGCATTTCCTTTTTTTAGCAGTTGAAATCCATGAACAGTACTTACCTAGTTACTTATTTGATTATCAGTAGGCGAAAAATGAGTATAATCTCTACTCTACAACTACACGAGCTTCCTATTTCACCACCGGGCTTATAATATCTATGAAATTTGTATTCATATTATGTTCCCTTTTGCATTTGTTAGTGCAGCAGTGGTCGCAGTACTTTAAGTTGCAAATTCGGCAAAAGAAGCTAACAAAGGAAGCCTATATTAATACATTCATTCAACATTCAACATTTCAACAAATTTACTTAGGTTTTAAGATATTATGTACCACTTACCCATTCTCAATTTCTAATTCGCAGGACGAACAGTGAAAAGCTGCAGGATGTAAGCATGTTTTCGTCATGAATGCTGTGGTTGAATATATTGCATTCCTCTTGTCTGTAAACTCTAAATTATATCTCTTAAAGAATGCCACCAGCTTGGCTCTAGAGAACGCCAGATTTGACGGTAGCATAAAGTCCACGTTGTCTGGATGCTGTTTTACAAACCAGTGGATTTATGTTAAGTTAGCTCTTCTACTTATCTAGGTACGCATTCAGTTAGGTAAGTATCACTCCGTCTAACCTACCTGAACCGGGGTTCGTGGAACCAGTTTCATCCAAAAAAAACTCTTACGACGTCTTTTCAGTTCGGTCTGTATTTTTTGGAACACTGATTCCTCAAGGTTTTCGGGCTTGGAAGAGCAAACTGTATCGTCATGGTTTTGACTCTACATACAAACAGAAACTATAGCATTAAAACTATACCACTGTCAATTGTCAAATGTAACTAAGCAAACAAAAATACCGACAATTACCTTCGCCTTTTTGCAAGGAGGGGCGATGGTCCTTTTCTTAGCGCAATCATCTATTATATTTTTTATAGCTTTCGGCCAATGGTCGTCGTAAAAATATGGAAATTTCATAAAAAAATCTTCCATGTTGTTTGGACACTGTAAGGATAGGCATAGAGTTAGAGAAACCGCGAATGTAAAAGCCAAGACCATGCCTGTGTGCGATAGAGCAAGCAAGTAAAACTGCAATCGCCAAGTCAGTCGATCAAGAGAGCGAGTCGTGTACCAGCTACCGAAGTAGCTAATTAAATACATATTATTCCTAATCCTTATATTACTTGTCATTGTCATTTTAATCAAGTTTAATTATTGATGTTGGTGTTATTAGCTAATAAAGAATCATTATAAAACACACAACATTACA